>LR749855.1:1323767-1433193 GCA_902729485.2 Mus minutoides
AGAGAGAGAGAGAGAGAGAGAGAAAGAGAGAGAGAGAGAGAGAGAGAGAGAGAGAAAGAGAGAATATTACAGACACATATTTGAAGGTCATATCAAGAAATATAGACACAGTACCTGATACCTGTATGATTTCATTTACTCCTTATGACTTGAGCAAGAAATAATGTTGTACTTTAGTGTTTCTGTTGCACAAGCATTCCTATAAAGGCAAATGAAGGACTGGGTGGCTGGCAGGTCACACAAAGCAGAACAACGCAAAATTCACAGTAGTAGTTATTAACTTAAAAGCGACTACAAAGTTAAAAACAAATAAAAAAAACATGAATAAATTTGTGGTAACTGGCAACCAAGGCACATTAGCTCATCTTCCCAAAGACCTTTGCAGTATTATTGTGAGAATGTCACCATTCTGATATCATAAGTAATTAAATTTCCTTTAGTAAGTCACGCGTCCTGCCCATATAGTACTGAACTCCATAATAATGTCAGTCCTATTATACAGAGCCACCAATGTGTTACTCTACTCATGAGACCACATTCCGCTAGGCTGAACTACAGACACTTTCAGATGAGTGGAATATTAAATTGACCATCACTCCGCTACAGGGTTTGTCATCTGTCTCTATTACAATGAAGTTCAGCTTTCTCAGAGGGCCTGGGAAAGTTTGGGGTATTGTTGTTAAGTTTCTGCTGTCTTCTTGATGTCAGTAGATATTTAATTTAATTATCGAGGTTGAATGAACATTTTTGTGGCTGAGTGATAGCTAACTACTCTGTGGAACCAGAATAGTCCAGAAACAAATTGGCTTTCCAGATGTGGAGGCTTATACATAACCACACAGGTGCTGCCTGGGGGTGCAAAGGGAAACCAGGCATTGTGTGCTATGTATGAATAGACCCTAAAATAGTTGAAAGGGCATTGAGATGCAGAGGGAGTTTGCTTTGATGTTTTTCATTGAGAGTTCTTCTTATACAATTTTCTGTCAGTAATACAACTATTGATGAAGCTCGAGAGCTATTTTCTCCACCTTCAATATCTATTCTGTCCACTCAAGCACTCTGAGCAACCTGGCTGCAGTTAAGCAGAAAAACTATGGGAACTACTCATGAGACATCCTTCCTCTTACAGTCTCATCCACTAACATCTGGTCTATAAATGTGATATTAAACATACTGGCTGAAATCGTTCTTGTTCAAAGTTATTAGAGGCAGCCCATTACTTAATGAAGGAACTTCACCTCCTCATATGACAGAGTTGCTTTATGGCTGATATTTCTTTTCCTTCCTTTTTTTTCTGAATAGTCTCTTTTACCTTCTGTCCTGGAAATATTCTTAAATATTCTCAGTGTCTTGAATGTGCCAGATATGTATCTCTCTGGAAAGATACTTACATATATCCCATTTCAGTATACAAATTTAATGAACCTATAGATATAATCTAATAATTAACTTAAACTTTGTTACAATTATGAATTTTAATGATTTACATTTTGGACATTTTCATAAAAGGGTATCTTATACTTAAACAACCATCCATGAAATATCACAGAAAGTACTACATAAGTTTGTGCCATTATGCTGTTAGCAAACTCAAAAATACAAACATGTTCTTGTCATAATAAGCCAGAAATGGAATGATATTGAAAAGTTAGAACACAGTAAAGAGACAAGGAAAGACAGGTTTGATTTTAAACAAAATGATTTTTGAACCCAGTAGTCCTTTTATTTGAGTCTGAATCATAATTTCTATAAATTGGAAAGTAGTAGTTTGTTTGTTTGTCTGTTTGTTTGTTTGTTTTGTTTTACCTAGCAAATTAATTCTGGTCACACATTTACCAAAATTTTCACCATGGCGAATCAGTTTCTTCCAAGCAATGGAGTTATGTGGGGATTAAAGGTGGCTGCAGGCATCAAGGATCCCAAATATTCAGTTGCTTCTGCCACGGCCTGTGTATTTTGGGAAATTGTCAAAAGTATAGCCATGAACAAGAATGGATTTTGTTTTATTGTACTTGCATATATCAGAATATCTTCTATCACTTAATTTTCTCTGGGCAGCATCAACCAACTGTGACCCAAAAATGTCCAATGGAAAAATCCTTTACATAATCAAAACCTCAACTTTAAAATGTACATCACTGTGGTAACATGATGAAAGCGCCTCTGGTGACTCCTGGGAAGTGCATCACTAGAGTACACTCACCAGTGCTTATGTCACGTGACTTACATAAATTTTATATACATCACTATATGTGCTTGGCAGTCCCCCATGCTTATACTCAGGTAACTAATTATGGAGTCATAACTTGGATACTAATAAATACCAAAGTGGTTGCAATGGGCCTTCTTTCATTGAAAATGTTAATATTCTTCTTGACCTTCATGTGGTCTGTGAATTTTACCTTGGGTATTCCAAGCATTTGGGCTAATATCCATTTATCAGTGAATGCATACCATGTGTGTTCTTTTGTGATTAATTGGGTTACGTCGCTCAGGAAGATATTTTCTGGTTCCATCCATTTGCCTAAGAATTTCATGAGATCATTGTTTTTAATTGCTGAGCAGTGTTCCATTGTGTAAATGTACCGCATTTTCTTTATCCATTCTTCTGTGGAAGTACAACTGGGTTCTTTCCAGCTTTTGGCTATTATAAATAAGGCTGCTATAAACAAAGTAGAGCACATGACCTTGTTATATGATAGAGCATCTTTTGGGTATATTCCCAGGAGTGGTTTAGCTTGGTCCTCAGTTAATATGATGTCCAATTTTCTGAGGACTCATCAGACTTATTTTCAGAGTGGTTGTACCAGCTTGCAATTCCACCAAAAATGGAGAAATGTTCTCTTTCCCCACATCTTCACCAGCTTCTGCTGTCACTTGAGTTTTGGATCTTAGCCATTCTGAATAATGTGAGGTGTAATCTCAGGGTTGTTTTGGATTTGCATTTCCCTGATGACTAAGGATGTTAAACATTTCTTTAGGTGCTTCTTGGTCATTCAATATTTCTCACTTGAAAATTCTTTGTTTAGTTCTGTACTCCATTTTAAGAGAGTTATTTGTTTCTCTGGAGGCTTATCTTTCTGAGTTCTTTGTATATATTGAATATTAGCACTCTATCAGATGTAGAATTGGTAAAGATCTTTTCCAATCTGTTGGTTGCTGATTTGTCCTGTTGACAGTGTCTTTAACTTTACAGAAGCTTAACAATTTTATGAGGTCCCATTTGTTGATTCTTGATCTTAGATCATAAGCCACTGGCGCTCTGTTCAGGAAATATTCCCTTGTGCCCATGTGTTTGAGGCTCTTCTCCAATTTCTCTTCTATTAGTTTCAGTGTATCTGGTTTTATGTGGAGGTCCTTGATTCACTTGGTGTGGGTCCTTTGGTCATTCTTAGAAGGGGGAACAAAACATTCATGGGAACAAATATGGAGAAAAAGGGTGGAGCAGAGAATGAAGGAAAGGCCATACATAGACTGCTCCACCTGGAGATCCATCCTGTATACAGTCACCAAAACCAGACACTACTGTGGATGCCAAGAAGTGCATGCTGAAAGGAACCTGATATAGCTGTCTTCTAAGAGGCTCTGCCAAAGCCTGACAAATACAGAGGGAATGCTCACAGCCAACTATTGGACTGATCCAATGGCTCCTAATGAAGGAGTTAGAGAAAGAACTGAAGGAGCTGAAAGGATTTGCAACCCCATAGGAAAAACAACAATATCAACCAACCAGACTCCCCAGAGCTCACAGGGACTAAACCATCAACCAAGGATTGCACATGGAGGGACCCATGGCCCCAGCCACATATATAGCAGAGGATAGCCTTGTTTGGCATCAATGGGAGAAGAGATCCTTGGCTCAATGGTCTAGTATAGGGAAATGAGAGTTCAGGGAGGCAGGAGTGGGTGGGTGGGTAGGAGAATACCCTCACAGGAGCAGGGGAAGGAGGAATGGGATAGGGGGTTTTCAGGGTAGAAACCAGGAAAGGAGATAACATTTGAAATGTAAATAAAGAACATATAAAAAAAAACATCTTTTCACAAATACACAAATCTATTAACAGTAAAAAAAACAGTAATTTAAAATGTTGATACTAAAAAAAAATAAATAAAATGTTGGTACTCTCAATACAGAATGAAAGAACTACATTCTGAAATTTTGGAGTTCTATATCAAGGAATGGATGTTATGGGACTTTAAAAAAGAAAAGGAGACCCTTGCTCATTGTGTTATCATGTTAGTGCTATAGACATAAAGTTCATTGTAAGGAGTAAGGACTTGGTTAAGATGGAAAATGAAATAAATTACAGTCCAGCCACATGTTCTCTAATATGTGGTGTTTCCAAACAGGAACCTAACTAATGTCATAGTTGATGTCACTGTTATTTTCTGTTATTTTGTTAGTTATCTATGCAATTTCCTAATTGATGAAATCTTTGAAGAACACATATTTCAGGATAAGCCATTGATAAATGACATAATTATTTACAATTGACTTTCTATATACATTTTACACACTTGCATTCATTCATTTGTCATTCTTACATTTAATCAAAATGACTCTGACAACTGTTACTCAAAATAAACTGTAAATAGCATTCATTTTGAACATGGACATCAAATCTTTTTGCTTTGCTGTTATCCCTGAACAATAAAGTATAACAACTAGTTCATAATATTTGTTGTATGAGTTATTGTAAGTAATCTAAGACACGATTTTTATATAACAAGGATGATGTTTATATAGCAAGTTCTGCGTGTTTTATGCAAATGCCATTTTAAATGGCCTAAGGGACTTGAATATTTGTAAATGTTGATATTTCTAGGGAAACTGAAGCCAGTCTCTCATTGGTATAGAAAGGAAAGTGTGCAGGCTCTGATACTTTCTGTGGTCTAAGACTCCACTAGGAATATCAGGATTAATATTCCAGGGCAAAGGTAGACTTAGACTATAAAGAACAATTTCTCTTATGCAAGGTTCTCCGTGGGGCAGCGGGCATAGGGAAATGAAGGGAGTGGGAGAAAACACACATCTTGTCAGAGTTTCACACTGCCCTGGGTGGGTGTCTAGCTGTGGGAAGCAAAGGGACCCCAGCCTGCCGGGTGGTGGACAAAGGGCAGTCTGAGGTCTCTGGGCCTCACGGAGGCCAGAGGTAACAGGTTCTCAGTCTCGGGCATCCCAGATGCCACTGGACACCTTGGAAGAGCTGAGAACAAAATCGGGGCCCCTGGGACTGCTTGGTCATCCCCAGGACTGAAGGGAGGAGAGGACAGGGAAAGAGGGGGTACTGGGTAGTCCAGAATGTTAGAAGCTTGGGACATTGTCTGAGTGACTTATAGTCACAGAGTTGGGGGCTCTGTGGTGTCAGGCACTTGTCTCTGGGAGCATGGCTCACTGTTCTGTCCCTTGTAGAGTTTCCTACTAGGCCTCTGGAGCAAGCCTCATTCAAACAAATAGGCTTCATGACCCCACAGTTCTGTGTAAGAAACTCTTTATCCTGCCCATGATTTCACTCATGTATGAGCATGAGTTGGTCTTTTGCATTTCTTTCTTTGTTATCTTAGAAATTATCATTTGCAGGGATGGAGACATGGCATATAGATTCCATGTGAAGAGTGTATGTATATATATATATATATATATATATATATATATATATATATATATATATACACACACACACACACACATATATATATATACACATATATACATATATATAAACAAAAACAACAACAACCCCCAAAACAAACAAACAAACAAACAAACAAACAAACAAACACAGAGAATCTACCCCAGTAGACATAGCTAACAGTAAAGATTTTACTTTGTAAAGATTGCCTAATGCCTGGGCAGGCAAGAAAATGCTGTTGGGTTCTTGTTCTGGAATTTGAAACTCTCATTAGCTACCCTCTGATTTTTAAAAATTTCACGTGGGTTCTCAGTATTCTTCACTACTGAGTCATCTCTCTGGCTCCCTAAAACCTCGATGTTTTTACTTTTGTTTTGTTTGTTTTTAGATATTTTTTTATTTACATTTCAAATGTTATTCCCTTTGCTGGTTTTCATATCTCTTCCCCTACAGTGGTTGGGTGGGTGAGGGTGAAGGGACAGAACCCTAAAGGGATGGGACCCGTAGTTCGGAAGAGTCCTGGTTCCCGGAGAGGAGGGAAACTACAGGTTCTTCCGGTAGGAGACGATGTATACCTCGACTTCAGTACCCAGGGAGGTACACATGAGAAACCAACCACCAAATCAGGGACCCTCGAGACCATCATGACCTTGGTTTATATTGTTTCTCCTCCTATGGGGCTGCAAACCCTTTCAGCTCCTTCAGTCCTTTCTCTAGCTCTTCCATTGGAGACCTTGTCCAGTGGTCGGATGAGAGCATCCACCTATGAATATGACAGGCAGTGGCAAAGCCTCTCAGGAGACAGCTATATCAGGCTCCTGTCAGCAAGCACTTATTCACATCCACATTAGTGTCTGGGTTTGGTGACTGTATATGGGATGGATCCCCAGGTGGGGCAGTCTCTAGATGGCCTTTCCTTCAGTCTCTGCTCCACACTTTGTCTCTGTAACTCCTTCCATGGGTATTTTGTTCCCCCTTCTAAGAAGGACCAAAGTATCTGTACTTTGGTCTTCCTTCTTCTTGAGCTGTGAATTGTAAACATCTGTTTTAATCAGAAAAAAAAAAAAAAAAAAAAAAAAAAAAAAAAAAAAGATTTCTTGTAGAGGGCCCAAGGACCTTATACTCACAACGAAGCACTAAGAGAACCAGCAATGCTATTCACACAGGAGTGTCCCCATGATGGAGTGAATAAAAATCAAATACCTTCATTTTATCCAGAGAGCTAAGAGTGGAGGTTAATGATCTGGTGACATTTTTGCTATCTGTATGGAAAGACCTCACTCTAACTCCCTACAATGATGGTTCCAAACTTTCCCTCCATAGATTCACAACCTTCTTTAAGGAGGTTTTCACGTGTAATTTATAGCTTCATAACCACTATGTTATCTTGGTCACAGACTGCACTGAGCCTTATTATACACTTGGAACTGGACTGATATATGGAAACCTCTTTCCATACTATACTGTTTTAAGTACACTAACAATAAACCTCCTAGCTTGAGACCCCCCAAAGTCTGATCCAAGGTGAAGAATTAGATGTATGTCAGGTTTCTCATTTCTTCATGCAGTTTGCTCTCTTGTGTGAGAACTGTAGAAAAACCATCAGTTTCTTGTGGGTAAGAGAGGCAGACTCATTTGCCATATGGAACATGCAACTAGATGGTGAGGGTGTTTAAAATGTGTTCATTTGAGGAATTTTCTGAGGAGACAATCATCACTTTCAAGAAGAGAGGGATGCATAAGTAGCTCAAAACCACTTTAGGCAGAAACTATGGAAATGTGTGGGAAATTAGATTATCAAGTTGTTTCAGCATTGGCATATCTGGTATTATGGTAGAGAAAGTAAACGTTGTGGAAGAAAATATTAGTAGCGTGCTGTCTGTACCTTCTAGACACAAAAGCTCTCCACCCCAGATCAGATTGTGTAATGCCTAATTTCCTATGTATCACATGATATGACCTCATGGTGACAGCCAAAGAAAAGTCCTTTGTGATTATTCTCTAATTACAGAGTAACACACTTCAACAAGTCTTAAGATGGATACGATTTTCTTTAAATTAATATTTGACTCTCCCACACTACACTAAGTTTTCCTTTAAGGGTCTTAAAATATGCTCTATACTAAAACACTAGCAATTATTTAATCCATTTTTAAAACTAAGTTTCAACAACAGAAAATTATGGATTCCGAACAGAATGTACTATGTATAATCCTTAACAAAGTAACACTAATGTAATTAGCAATAAAAATTGGATGGGTATAAAAAGTTTCAGAGTGCTAATAATGTAATTTGCATAAAAGAACTCAATCCATACAAATTTAAGCATGTTGGGAAGTATGCTAAATTCTTAATGATTTTGATAATCTATTGGCCTAATCTTGTAAAGATTATTAATATATTTCTTTGTTGTAGAAATATTTTATTTATATTTTTCCTTAAGATTCTTTTCTTATCCTTCAAGGAAAATTAAATCAACTTAAAATATTGATACTATTTACAATAATATAAAAGTAATTTTCACTGTGCTTCCATGTATTTTCTTTTTCTCATTCTAATTATCCATCTTTTATATCTCTGATCATTGATATTTATTCTCTCCTGCTCTCCTTCATTCTCTCCATCTATTTCTGTTTACTTCCTTCCACCTCTCCCTTTCTTCCCATTTCCTTTTCTTTTGTCCCATATCCCCTCCTTTTCTTGCCTTCAAAAATAGGATCTCTGAATGGAGCCTAGCATTCTCTTAAACTTGGCATCTCCTGCCTTAGCATCGCATGCTCTAACACTTCATGACCGCACTCCCCTGTTCCAACTTCTAGCCCCAGTCCATTTTTGTTTATGTACTGAGGATAGGTTTTCTAAGAAATAATTTACATTCCTGCCCCCCACCCCAAATGTGAATAATGGCTATTTCTAACCAGTGGATAATCTGAATTACAGTAATTACGTTTTATCAATTTTGAGAACAATTCTTTAAATAAGACATCTATTTTTTATCATCTACTGAAATTAATTTTATAAAGACATAAGATTCAAATGTCGCAGGCTCTCATGGTTTTTCATAGAAGCCAAATAAATGTATCAAAGGTATATTTATATTTGTTTGTATTTTTATATGTTATCTGATGATGTAAAACCACATATTTTCTATCATAGTAAAAGCTACTCTATTTTCTCCTTCCAAGCCCATTTTGTAGTATTTTGGTTGAGACACTTGGAACGCTCTTGCCAATTTGTTTTATTTATGCCTGGTATTCTCCATGCATTTAGACTTTCTGATCTGAGAAGCTGAACATAGAAAATATTTATGTTCTTTGTTTATTATTAGATCAAAACATTTGGGGGATGCACTTTCAAAGTAATATGCTCCTGCAATTATCTTAAGATTGGATTCATTGTAGTTAAGAAATTTAATAATTGATTGCCATAGTGTAGTGACAGGAAATGGATCTGCCTCATCTTCAGTTGCACTTGCCCTCTCCCAAAGGGAACATACTCTGAAGCAGGTTTTGCATCCAGATTATGGTCATGGAAAAACAAAATTTCAAGTTTGGACATCTCTTCTTAGGTGTTATTTTTTTTAATTAGATATTTTCTTCATTTACATTTCAAATGCTATCCCCTTTCCTAGTTTTCCCTCCAAAAATCCCCTATCCTGTCCCCCCTCACCCTGCTCCCCAATCCACCCATTCCTCCTTCCTGGCCCTGGAATTCTCCTCCCTATACTGGGTCATAGAATCTTCACAATACCAAGGGCATCTCCTCCCTCTGTTATATATGCAGCTAGAGACACAAGTCCCACCGAATGTTTGCTTCGATTGCCAGTTTAGTCCCAGGGAGCTCTGGGGCTACGGGTTAGTTCATATTGTTGCTCTTCCTATAGGATTGCAGACCCCTTCAACTCCTTGGGTAATTTCTCTAGCTCTTTCATTGGGGACCCTTTGTTCCATCCAATAGATGACTGTGAACATCTGCGGCGCGCCTCCCTGCCTCCGTCGACCAGCAAGAAAGACAAGCCACCACCGGGATCTTCTCAGTCAGCTTTATTCTGGAGCGCCTTGATAGTTGATTCCCGGGACCCAGGACAGCAGCAGAGCTGCTGCTTTTATACACTCCCAGGGAAGGGGGAGGCGTGTCATAGTGGTTGCTGATTGGTGCGCCAAGCCACACACATTAGCATATCGCCCATTCATTGGTGTCACAAGCCACACCTCATTAGCATATTGCCCGTTCGGGAGGGGCTATTGCTTGAGGAGGGCCTGAAGAGAGAGCCCGGGTTTTCCCAAGCAACTGGCATTCCGGAGCAACTGCCACTCCAGAGCAACTGCCATTCCTGAGCAACTGCCATTCCTGAGCAACTGCCATTCCTGAGCAACTGCCATTCCTGAGCAACTGCCATTCCGGAGCAACTGCCATTCTAGAGCAACTGCCGCTCCCTACAAACATCTACTTCTATATTTGCCAGGCATTGATATAGCCTCACAGGAGACAGCTATATAAGGGTCCTGTCAGCAAAATCTTGTTGGTATCTGCAATTTTGTCTGGGTTTGGTGGTTGTTTATGGGATGGATGCCCAAGTGGAGCAATCTCTGGATGGTCCTTCCTTCAATCTTAGCTCCAAACTTTGTCTCTGGAAATTCTTCCATGGGTATTTTGTTCTTCTTATTAGATATTTTCTTTATTTACATTTCAAATGATATCCCATTTTCTAGTTTCTCCTCAGAAAATCCCCTATCCCCTTCCCCCTCTCCTGCTCCCCAACCTGCCTACTCCTGCATCATGGCCCTGGCATTCCAAGATACTGGGACATAGAAACTTCACAGGACCAAGGGCCTCTCCTCCTATTGATGACCAACTTGGCCATCCTCTGCTACATATGCAGCTAGAGACACAGTTCCACCATGTGTTTTCTTTATTTTTGCCTTGAATCCTGATATGGCTCATTATGCTTTATCCAGTAAGAGATGTCTATGGGAGCCCTCTAAGAGTTTTGCTTGTTTGTT
Organism: Mus minutoides; assembly: GCA_902729485.2. Taxonomy (NCBI): domain Eukaryota; kingdom Metazoa; phylum Chordata; class Mammalia; order Rodentia; family Muridae; genus Mus; species Mus minutoides. The sequence goes on from LR749855.1 coordinate 1,334,404, forward strand.
TTTGTTTTTATTTACTAAAACTATCAAAGAGTTTGTTGATGTTGTTGTTGGTGGTGGTGGTCGTGTTGCTTTGAGTGAATTCATACTAACACTTAATTGACATTCTTTTTCAGGCGCCACACCATCTCCTGAGAGAGTTCAAGGTTTAAAGCCTCCGGTGGCTTCATCACTCAGTTTGAATACTGAGCATTGATTATAATATTTCTAATTCTCCTGGTCATATGAATTGGCTTTCCTTCAGTAAAAGTTCTGAATCCACTTTCTTCTACTAAGCTATCATGGTTTATTGCATCTGCAAGTAAGAAACATCATTTAAATGTTTAGAAAGGCTTAGTAAGACAGATTATGATACAAAGAAACCCTATTTTGAAATTTGTGTTCTATGATCTATCTTGGTGCCTGAAACTCTAGAGCAGGTCATATAAACAAAAGTATATATATATATATATATATATATATATATATATATATATATTTGAAAATTGTACATAATAAAATAATCACATTCAGGATTTCTGTGTTTAATAGAGTCAAGACAGGAACAGAGAAGATTCTGAGATGAAATAATGATAGAAGCATTCAGAAAACCTGAGCAAGTAGACACTGATGGCCACTCAAGATGTTTCTGAACATAGACACTTCATTGAATACATGAAACATTTTAGGTTTCCATGTTTAGTATTATATTTCAACAAGGAACCTTAAAAGGAAAGAAAAATATCTCTTCAGTGCTTAATATCAGGTATCTGAGAGAATAAGCTGCCTACCTTCTTTAGGTTAATGCACTGCTGGAAATGTAAGGAATACAAAGAAAATGAAAAATTCTCTAATTCAGTGGGAGAAAGAAATAGCAGGCAGAAGTATAAAAGCAAAATTCAATCAAAACTGTCAATGGAGAGTGGGTCAGGGAATTGAATTTCTCTCAGAATGTGACATGGCAGCTCAATTCTATTTCAGTCGAAATTTGAAAAGACTATTTGACTTAAGCTGATATCTTAATTGTAATATTGAACATCTTCTAAATATAAACTGCATTAATTTATACCATGCCTGAAACATCGTTCTATGAGAGTCAGAAAACACAGATTTTTTTTCCCTATGGATTATAATAACCAGTTTTCTTAATAGCTCTAACTCTATTCTCTGTTTGTGGTTGTTTCTTCCATTGAGTATGTCATCTGACTAGGTTTTCTTTCAACCCCTTTGAGGTGTTAAAGGAGTTGTGAAAGATATTTTTCATAATAGAGATTTAATGGATACTTCACAATCAACCATCCATATACCATTTCTTTTTCCTATATACATGTTTGTGAGAAGATTGTTTTCTTCTTCATTTTATTTAAAAGCAGCAATTTTTCTAATAAAAAACAGGCAATAAAACTTGAGGTCCATCCCAATGATAAAATATTCTCTAACAAATTTTGTTTCTGGTGTCTCATGGGAATAAATAAATTCTCGTCCATTAGCAACAGAGAGAGAATTGATATAGATCAAAGAGTAATTCCACTTAAATCCAACTTGATAGAACAGAAAATGTATGCGAATCACTGCCAGGATTGTGTGTGAACAGTTATATAAAGGCAAGTGGATTACTGAACATCTTATATCAGCTTTGGTATTTGGTGTTTCTCAATTTTGCATGCTGTCATGTCTACAAGCTATAGGCTCATCTAGTAATTGATACTGGTTATATAATCTTGGAGATGGAACTTTTACTACCTGCATGCCAAAAAACAGGAAATTCTACCACCTACAGTAACATGGTTGAATCTTGAATACACATTGCTAAATGAAATAAGCTAGACACAGCAATGTATATGATCCAATATTATCCCTACTTTATATGTCTGAAGGAGACAAACTCATGGAAGAAAACAGTTATTGACAAGAATACAATGATGAGATGACAAAGATGTCTTTGTTGGGTCAAGACTGCTAGTAATAGAGCAGATGGAGTATGAACTGGCCATCTTCTGTAACCAGGCAAGGCTTCCAGTAGGTAGGTATCAACCAGCTACAAAACATTCACCTTAGAATTTGTGCTGCCTACAAGATTTGCTTGAGTAAAGAAGGCTCAGTACTTATGGGAGTGGCCGAACAATAACTGTACCAACTTGAGACTCACTCTAGAAAAGAGACTCCATGCCCAACAGTGCCTGGAGGCCTGGAGGGCCAAGAACCAGGTTCAGGAAAGCACAGAAACCTAGTATAGAACCAAACATGACAAGTTAAAAAAAAAGAAACAATGAAATGATTCCTAATTGTATTCTGCTAAAGTTGTAGACCGGTATGCAGAGCAGGACCTGTCATAATCTGCTTTAGAGAAGCTTCAGCTACCAACTGACAGAGGCAGGTCCATAGGCAAACATTAGAAATGTGGGGAATTCCAAGGAAGAAGAGCAGGAAGAAATAACAATATCTAGGGAGTTAAGGGCAGAACAGAATCACCTAACCAGGCCTAATAAGGGCTCACAGAGACTGAAGTAACAGTCAAGGAGCCAGTATGGGTCTGATCTCGGTCCTTTGCATATAGGTTATGGGTGTATAATTTTGTGTTCTTATGGGACTCCTAACAGTAGGAACAAAGGTTGTTATCTGACTCTTTTGATTGCTCTTAGGACTTTTTTCCTCCTACTGAGGTGTCTTATGTATCTTTGATTTGAGGGTCTGTGCTAAGTCTTGTAACTTGTGCCATGTTTTGTTTACATCCCTGAGAGGACTACTCTTCTCTCAAGTTAAATAGAGAAAGAATGCATCTGGGGAGAAGGGAGGTTGGGTAGAGATACTGAGAGACAAGGAGGGAGGGAAAAGTGGGATTGATATGTACTATATGACAAAAGATTAAATTAATTAACTAATTAAAGTAATGGTGACAGAGTACTAGATATCTGCTATATAATGGCATTCTTGTAGCTAAGAATACTGTACATTTCCTAAGAGGATAGAACTTTATGCTGCATGAAAGAATAGCAGAAAGAGTCATGAAAAATGCATTGTGAGATTTTTTTCGCCAGTTTTACTCTTTTGTAGTAGCAAGGGGTCAGGCAATATGACAAATCACTGAATGAGTATTATTATTATTATTATTATTATTATTATTATTATTATTATTATTATTATTAAATCGTTTCTTTTTTTTTATACTCCAGATTTTATCCCTCTCCTGGTCCACCCTCTGACTGTTCATCATCCTATACCTCCTCCCACCACCCTCTGTCTCCACGAGGATGACCCCCATCTCGCACCCCACCAGACCTCCTCAATCCCTGAGGCCTCCGGTCACCTTGAGGGTTAGGTGCATCTTTTCTTACTGAACCAAGACCGGACAGTCCTCTGTTGTATATGTGTTGGGGGCCTCATATCAGCTGGTGCATGCTGACTGGTTGGTGGTCTAGTGTTTGAGAGATCTTGGGGGTCCAGATTAATTGAGTTTGCTGGTCCTCCTTTAGGGTCATCCTTTCTTCAGCTTCTTCCAGCATTTTCCATATTATACCACAGAGGTCAGCAGCTTCTGTCCATTGGTTGGGTGCAAATATCTACATCTGACTCTTTCAGCTGCTTGTTAGGTCTTTCAGAGGGCAGTCATGATAGGCTTTTTATAATCATTCCATACATAGCCTCAGAAATAGTATCAGGCCTTAGGGATACTCTCCTTGAGCTAGATCTCACTTTGGGCATATCCCTGGACCTCCTTTTCCTCAGGCTCTTCTCCATTTTTGTCCCTGAAGTTCTTTCAGACAGGAACAATTATAAGTATTTTTTAAAATAAAAAAGAAGATATTGTAAATTCAGTGGAAAGGATCCCAGTCAAAGTGCCTTCAGCAGCACTTTATTAGGAAAATCTTTATTCGTTTATCAGAGGCAGCCATGATGGGGCCCTAAAGAAATGTTTCTTTTAATTTCAGCAAAAGAGGTAAGTTTCAGTTTTGTATAGGTTTTCACAGTGAACATGTTCTACAACATTTAACCTTGCATGTGTGCCAGGAGTCTGGATAGAAAGCTCTATATACAAATCTAAAATTGCCCTTGCTTAAAACATGAGGAAACTAGAGGTGTTCATAGCTGACTGAGGGTTGTGGTGAGGGGCATCGCATGGCCAGAATGGGTGGATGTGACTTTTCTGTCCTTGATGTGAGGAGGGGGAGACTCAAGTAGAGGGGCACCTGAGTTCTGAAAGGCTGCAACATGTTTTCTCTGAAAATGACAGTATCTGTTAGGGTCTTCAATCTAACAAAGAGCAAATCTGTAACAGTAACATGTTATTTTGAGTGTGCTATTGCCTTTTAGCCATGATGTCTAGATAGTGGCTTAGTGAGTTCCTATCAACAGTAGCCAGCTTCTGAGTGTTGGTGCTGAACAGTGCAACTTTAGCTTAAGGAACTCTTCTCCCCACAACCCTTAGGTAGATGCTAAAGTTATCTGCTGCTCTAACTCTTGAGTTTATTTATTTTCTCTTTTGTAATATTGTTGCTTTAATTTTTTTTGTCTGAGACAGCTCAGCAAATTCTGCTCATTTAAAAAACATCAATCTCCAGGCTGGATTTACCTTTCTTTTAAAGACTATAATTTGATTGTTTTCATGCTGTGAAATGATAGATGGAATGTTCAGATGGGCACTGTGATTCTGAGAGAAAATGGAAGACTCTAATGGTCCTGTCTTTGTCTGTACTGAGGAAACTATTAATTAGCTTGCTCTTTTTTCAATCCTTTTTTTTTTTCTATTCCCCTTGAGTTGATGAGATGTTTTAAAATGATAAACAGATTTAGCATCTGCGTCCTGCTTTTTTGAGATCCAGTGCTTACTAGAAGGCAGCATTTAGTGATGCTCAAAGCAAGGACAAAGAATTTACTAGAAATAAATAAACATAGACTATATGTGTTTCTGCCACTAACTCTGTGACCCTGGAAAGTCATCTTTGCCCCCTTTATAGCCTATTTCTGTAGGAAAAATAAGAAGCAATTATAACACATTCCTTACCATATAATTTTGAGCCCCAAGTTAGAAAATAATATTCATATAGAATGCTGAACACTTCTTGTCAGAAAAATACTCTAAAGCATTGGTAGATATAATTTTCACTCATTACATTGGTATTATCATCCTACCCAAGTAAATTGTGGATAAGTATGAAGATATGGCTAAAGAAATATGATTTGGACCTTAAACCTTGTACTTGGTAATGGGAATGCTTACATATTCACTAGTCAGCTGCCTATTCCAAGCTGAGTCTGCTAATCAAATATGCAGGTATTATAGAAAAATCTCTTCATAAACATACATTCCACATGCAACTTCTGCAAACACACTCCAATTAGTTCTACATCAACTGCATAAACCAGTTTCTACATCAACTGCATAAACCATTTCATACCCCTAACGGTCTTCATTTACACTATTCTCTTTCATTTGTCTATCAGTTGTTCATCTAATGTAACTGTTTTTGTTTTGTTTTGTTTTGTTTTGTTTTGTTTTGTTTATTTGAGACAGGGTTCTCTGTGTATCCCAAGCTGTAGCTCCTGGCTGTGTAGCCCTGGAACTCACTCTGTAGACCAGGTTGGCCTTGAACTCAGAAATCCACCTGCCTCTGCCTTCCAAGAGCTGGGATTAAAGGCATGCGCCACCACCACCCGGCTAATGTAACTGTTTTTATTGTATAAATTATTACTGTTATTTGTTACATTTATATGCTCCTAACATATTTATGCTTTGAGCAAGATTTAATGTTTTACTTGATCATAAGTAACACTCTGTTTTCATCTAGGTTAATCTTTAATTACTCATAGGTATAAAGAATATGACAGCTTAACATGCCATGATTGTAGTAAACCTACATATAAAAATAGTAAAATACCTAAGCCTTATTGTTTGATCTGTTGTTGTTTTTTTTAACTCTTAAATCTTTTATATGGTTCATTCTGTGATTACAACTCATTGAAAATGTATTTTTTCAAGTGGAAATAAACACAGGTATGTGTTTAATTGGCCTTGTCCAAAAAATTCAATGGCTAATGAAGATTCTTAAGCATAGAAGGTGAAATAGCATGGTCCAACCAAATAATTACTGAGGTGTAGTGTAGCCTCCTTCCCCAGCCTGCTACAGGCTGAGAGCAGACTACAGTGACTCTCCAGCTAAGGCTGGCTTCTTTTGTCCTGCAAAATGCCTCAGTGCTTCCCTGGAATGCTGCCACCCATCTGCCCTGCCCCACCCAGATCCTGCTGTGAAGTTCCACAGTGCATTGGACTTGGACTACATTCCAGGCACCTGCGAAGAACTGACTGTGGGCGGGGTCTTCCCTCTCAAAACCAAGGAAGATTTTTCAGTAAAAGATAGACATGCTTTGATGGGTGGGTGATTCCTCTCAATGTTTTCATTTCTCTCCCATCTAGTCTCCCTTAGCCCCGGTTAGGCCCCCCCCCCAAGGGGACCTTTCTTTGGGTATGCCTGAATGGCGGACCCCAACAGTATAGTACCTCACACTATGAATTTTCAAATATTTCTCACTCTAAACAATGACTCATTATTTAGAGTGATAAATAAACTAAACATCAGGACACTTGCTTAGTAAAGTGTATTCTCATGGTGCTTGCGTCTTTACACTTGTTCACACTTTACCTTTGCAATTCCTTATTCAATGTAAGCTTTAGAATCATTTTTAAGTTATTCAGCACAATCTTATGCATGCGAAGAGGATAAGACTCCAAAAGATTTTCAGCCATGATTACATTTACTTATTGATTTCTTCCTGGGAAAATTTAGAAAGAATCTGGCCAAGGAGAATAATAAAACTCTTTCCTTTTGGCATTCCAATTTCTTCCTGTCTACCACATTCATCTGTCCACACAGTCGGTAGCTCAGGTGTCAAGAAAGATCTGTCAGCTCTTCTTCCTGAGGATGTCAATTCCATGACAAAATTTAGTTTTATTCAATTAACAGTTCTTACCTAGCCTTAGAGTCATTGTCTCTATGTGGATAATACACACATGTATGCACACACACACAACACCACACACACACACACACACACACACACACACACACACACACACACACACTTTAAAGATTCAGAGTAGGAAATAATATTTTGTACCTGGTATATATTCTCTGTGTATCAGTCAGACCACTTTGCTCACAAATCTTTGGATAATTGGCTCTTTAGCATCCTTCCTTGGTGAAACCTGGCTCTCAGCAAAGATGCTTTATAAGGCATGACCTCCCTAAGGATTTCCATCTGAATTTCCTTCTTACATTTTCTCTAAAACTTTTCAGCCTGAAAATAATTATAAGGCTTGACATCTCATCAGAAAAATGTGGAGCCGAATTGCTCTTCGTGAAATTGTGTGGAAGGGACATCTCTTCTGATGCCAAGACTTAAACAGCTAGCCATAAAATCATAAGTAGCAAATATACATTTCAAACTCAGACTTCTTGTCAAACCTTTCTCTGGGAAATTCAAACCTGTGTATACAAGAATTGTCTTTCCTCAAAAGTGGTATCTTCTAGAAATCGTATGTTCCTGGCTAAATACACCCCTTAGCTGGGATCAAGTCAAAATGGTTTTGCCCTTTGAATAGTTATTGAAATGAGTCCCATCTTCTCATTTCCTGAAGAGTATTTTAGGCTTATTCCTTACTTATATTTCAGTTTCATTGCTGCCATTTTCTTAAGCCATTCTCTTTGACTAGTTTAATAATCTCTCTGTTGTTGGCTGTCTTTCGGTTCCCCCAGAAAATATGTGCATGATCTGTCATCATTCTTTGTCTCATTCTTGCTTTCTTTATTCTTCCTTTCTTCTGTCTCTCCTACTTTCCCTGTTTCCTCTCTTAGTTTTAATTATGTCTTTCAGATTTCCTTAATAATTTAAAACTATTGCACACATTCTCCCCTTTTTGACTGCTTTAAAGATGAAATCAATATAAATTGAATTATTCTATAATGGTAAATTTAGTGTTCTTTAAATTTTTAAAATTTTCATATATTTTATTTTCATACACAGAGTTGTGTGATCACTTCTATCTATTCGAAATCAAGCTAACACTCAAAGAGGTAGCCTAAGAGTGGTTGCTTCTTATGTCTTCCCATTTTTACAGTTCCCACTAAAAACCAGTCATCTTTCTCTCTGTGCAGGTTTAAGTGATCTGGGTATGTCCGTTCAAGAGGATGATATCTTACAGCACATTTTGTGTCTGGATTCTTTCCTAAAGCAGAGTAGACAACACATAAGGTATCTTAAGGCTGTACCAGTACAATGTCTTCTTTCATGTACATACCCTATATGTACATACCAAAATTAGGTTACCTAACAGCTCAGGAACTTTTGACTTGATCTACCTACCTTTTATAATTTCAACCATTGCTGACACTATGGCCACACAGATCATCAAATACCTGCTTTTGATGAATTTTTGCACGCACTTAGTTGCGGCGAAGCATGATCATGTGGTATTTGCATATTGATCTTGTAGAGGAATTTTTAAATTGTGTTGCACAGCAGCTGAAGTCTTCATATTCCCTACCACCATTGGGCGCAAATGTTATCTATCACTTCATCCTCTAACTGGTACTATTTTATCTCATTGTTTATAATTACAGCAACCTTAATATCTGTGACAATAATTCACACTGTGATTTTGACTTACTTTACTGGATGACTAATGATGCTGAACATGCTTCTCATTATTATCACAAATCTTTAGGATATCTCCATCCTAACATTGTCCTAGAATCCCTGCCCAAAATTTCAATCTCAGTTGACCTGTAGATCACTCAGTGTGCTCCCTCATGCCTCTGTTTATAATCCTTCAAATTCATTTATCTAAACTATATCTTTCTCTACCGTGTATAACAATTAAGCACTTCTCAATTGTTTATTCATGTGATGAAATCCCCCAAAAGTCTGTGTTGGTGATCTTGCTGTAATATACAATTTTTCTATTTCATACTTTTGTAGCTTGCCTGTCGTATAATAATGGTGTATTTTTTGTGTATTTCTGCTATATCCTTCCTGCATCAGCTTCTCACTGTCATATTGTAAGACTCAAATGTTAAGTCATTACTATTCCTTTGTAAAGTCACACTTCACACTTCTTATCACGACACTGCCATATTGACTATTGCAAGTGTTTCACATGGTTGCAGATATATCCAAACACTGAATGTGACTTAGCATTGTGTGAACGTTCTAATGTTAAATCTCACCTCTAATCTAATTTCTTTTATCTATAGCCTTCCTTTCTTAATTCCTATTCACATTGTCTATTCCTCTTCCTTCCACTTATCTGAGTTCCCTTTCTTATTAACTTACTCATGTTTCTCCAAATCCCTTTCCCTTCTCCCTCCTTACCTGTCTCTTTTCCCTCTTTTCCCATTCTCTATTTTTGCCTCTTTCTTATTCTCATTCATTACATTGAGGACTTTCTGCCTTATTTCCTTCATGAAAAGTCCTTTGTTGTTACCAGTTTCTTCCCATTGTTCTCCCCCAACTTATTTCCTAGATTCAGAATCCATCCCAGACTCACCACACTATTAATAATTTATTTGCTTATTTTGTTGCATGCTGTCTTCATGACCCCTTCCCTGATCTCTATTACTAGACTAATTCAAATTTAATATTTTCAGTGATAGTTTTACAGAAACTCAGTTTATTTCAAAGATCCCATGTGGAAGAAAAACCTGAAAGTTAAACTTTAACCAAACTGAGAAGAACTGCACATTTTCTCCTCTCCTACTAAACAAGTGGATTAAGGGATCCAGAGTGAAATAAAACAGTAGTCAAATGAAGCAATACACTTTATCCATGCTCTGCAAAGCCATGTATAAAATAAGTATAGGACATCCCTGTCATTATATTCTATTATTCCATCTACCACATTGTTCTTCCTAAGAATGTAGGAGTATCTCCCAAAGAACAGTATTAAAGATACACTATTAACTCATCAATAAGTCAAAACTCTAAGTTCTGATTATTTGCCCTGTACTAAACCTATTATTGACCATTCTATGTTATAAAGAGCTATAAAATAAAACAAAAATATTGACAGCAGTTTTAAATATTTATCATATAATTAATACCCTTGAAATAGTATTAAAAATCATTTTGTCCATAACATCATTTTTTAATTTTTTCATACACACACACACACACACACACACACACACACATATGTATATATGTATATATGTGTGTGTATATGTGTGTATGTATATATATATATATATATATATATATATATGTGTGTGTGTGTGTGTGTGTGTGTGTGTGTATGTGTGTGTGTGTATATATCTATATATCTATATATGTATATATATCTATATCTATCTATCTATCTATCTATCTATCTATCTCTATCTATATATCTATATATATATATCTATATCTATATATATCTATATCATCTATTTCTATCTATCTATCTATCTATCTATCTATCTATCTATCTATCTATCTATCTATATCCCTGCAGCCTCAGACATAATATGACAGAAAAGAGAACACATGCATTTCTTTTTCAAAGACATCACATCAATTCACTGCAAAACTATGAAACAGAATTGATGTGCAAAAATTGGTGATTCATAGACAATTAAGGATGACAGAGTCCCTGGTATGTTCTAGAAATGTGGAATACAGCTTGTCAGCAAAGACAAAATAGTCAAATAGCACAGGAGATCTTAAAGGCACACATAATAAACATCACTTGTAGAAACTGTAACACACAGCCATATGAAACACTGACCCAGCAGAATACCAAGGAACAGAGATAGAAGGAAACAAGCCAAAAGCCAAGATAAGCAATCCTCTCCTCTTGCTTACTCTGCTTCTTGCTGCCAAGTTGCTACATCAGCAGACAGAGAAACAAATAGACTCATAATTGTATCAAAACAGGCTACTGTATCACACCCTTCATTGAAAGACCTTCCATAATCACTTCATAATTCTTGAACTACAAGTTTCCCAGCATTTGGTGAGTGTACTAGACTTTGGCAAAATGCAAAATGGAGAATAGTCTCTATTTTTCTTAATCAGCTCGTTACAGATTGCCTTGTTTTTGTTATTTTTAAAGGGATAGATGAGTGCTAGAATGCTAATTCATTGCCATAAGCAAAGAATTCATTGACAAGAGATCTAGGATATAACATATGCTTATAATTTAATTTTTTAAAGATTATATATATATATATATATATATATATATATATATATATATATATGATGATGATGAGTACACTGTAGCTGTCTTCAGAGACACCAGAAGAAGACATCAGATCCCATTACAGATGGTTGTGAGACACCATGTGGTTGCTGGGATTTGAACTCAGGACCTCTGGAAGAGCAGTCAATGCTCGTAACCACTAAGCTTTCTTTCCAGCCCACAATTTAATGATTATTTTATTGTATGTGTTAATGATGCTTTACCTGAGTATATGTAAACCAACTACATACAGCGCCTGTAGAGCAAAAAGAAGAATTCAGCCCTCTTGAAACAAAAGTTATAATCAGCTCTGTGCCATCATTTAGATGCTATCAATCAAATCCTGGTTATTGGAAAGAGTTCTCAGTGCCCTTAACCAGTGAAATGTCTCTCCATACTCTAGACATCACTTTTGGTTTTAAAGCCACATTACAAGTTCTTAGGAGGTCTATTTCCTTCTGTCCCTCCCAGGCCCCACCACTACCCTGCATCATTAGAAATGAAGTGGACCTCAGAAGGCATATACAACAGTACAAAGTTTCTATAGCCTATTAAACACCCAAACCTACACACATCACAATTAAGAGTACAAAGGAAATTTGGACTCATTTACCTTCTATAACACATTCTAATGACATTTATTTATAAAAATAGTGATGAATATTTAGTATTATAGCAGCACTACAAAAATGTGCTGAAGAAGAATGAGGACTTTTGTCTACATGTTTCTTGGATCAATGAAACACACACACACACACACACACACACACATTGACAGTATCACTAAGACAAAGCAGGTATATTACATTCTTCTGAGAAAAACAATAAAAAATTTAAGTATAAAATTTTCTCCGGAGTGCATATTATTTAGTAAATACTGTGAACTGCCTCCCCTTAATTCACTGCAGGAACATTTTGAAAGTGTTAGTGGCTGAGAAAATATCTCATTGCCAAAACAAAACCATCCACTTGATAACCATCCATTGGCAGCTAGGAGACTCTTTCCTGCCTTTTGTAGCTAGACAATATTAATATGTGAAAATAATTAAAATAAAAATTTGAGTATAACTTTTCAGGTCTCCTTTAAAGCAAATGCATTTGATGTTGGATGAATATGGATACTTTTGGTTGGATTAAAATAATGCACATTGTGTCTAAATATTTAATATAAACATTGACACTGAATTTATTTGCAGATCAACAGCTGTTCAAACAAAAGCAGTGAATCTAATGAGTTTCAGAATTTAAAACCTGATCTGAGCCGAGCCTTCGTTCACCTTTCACAGTTTACACAGTTGTGCTTCTACACTAGGCTTTGTGAGATGATCATTATCAACTTCTAATCATTGTGTAAGAAGCAATCAGTGCAAAGTTACTTCACTTGTATGTCCAAATCAAATAAATTCAGAGTAATTAACTCTCCAAACAAAATCTAGCTGGTGGTATTGGTGATCCATGGTGGCTGGCAATTGTAATGTTATTAATCTGTGTTATTTCGTTTCTGTGAAATATACTCCAAATTATGTTGATCTCGTCTGAATTTGTGATTGTCATGTGAAAGACAATGCAATCTATTTTATCTATGTAGATATGTATGTTTATATGCTATTGTGTATATGTGAGGGTGAGTGCATGTGTGTGGTCTGGGAGCATGGGCATATATAGAGTCATACAGACATCCAAACTCAGGTCTTCCTCCCTATGTAATAAGAATTATACCACATGAGAAATTGTCTCAGTCCCCAACATATTCTGCTTAAGTATACTTCAAAACGTTGTGGTATCTGAGATAGTAATGCTTTTTTGTACAACCAAGAACTATATGATCTTAATTAATTTAGTATATTCATTAGAGGCAACCACTTAATATATAGTATGAACAATATTTGCATACCAATTAATAGAAATATTACATATTTTTTGTGCTCAGAGTAACCTTCCAGAAGAAATAAAAATGTATTTGTAGAAAATACATTTCAACTCTTTACTTTTTAAAATTTGTATTATTATTTTTCTAACTCATTCACTTCACATCCCAATCACTGCCCACCTCCTGGTAACCCCCTGATAAAATCGCTTGCCATTCTCCTCTGCGTGGGGGGCAGCCCCCCTAGTAACCCCCCAATCCTGGCACATCAAGCTACCATGAGGCTAGGTTTGTCCACTGAGGCCACACAAAATATCTGAAAAAATGTTCACCATCCTTAATCATCAGGGAAATGCAAATCAAAACAACACTGAGATTCCACCTCACTCCGGTCAGAATGGCTAAGATCAAAAATTCAGGTGACAGTAGATGCTGGCGAGGATGTGGAGAAAGAGGAACACTCCTCCATTGCTGGTGTGATTGCAAGCTTGTACAACCACTCTGGAAGTCAGTCTGGCGTTTTCTCAGAAAATTGGACATAGTACTACCGAAAGATCCTGCAATATCTCTCCTGGGCATATACCCAGAAGATGCTCCAACTGGTAAAAAGGACACATGTTCCACTATGTTCATAGCAGCCTTATTTATAATAGCCAGAAGTTGGAAAGAACCCAGATGTCCCTCAACAGAGGAATGGATACAGAAAATGTGGTACATTTACACAATGGAGTACTATTCTGCTATTAAAAAAAATGAATTTATGAAATTCTTGGGCAAATGGATGTATCTGGAGGACATAATCCTTAGTGAGGTAACCCAATCACAAAAGAAGTCATTGGACATGTGCTCACTGATAAATGGATATTAGACCAGAAACTTAGAATACCCAAGATACAATCTGCAAAACACAAGAAAATCAAGAAGGAAGACCAACGTTTGGATACTNGAGGAACAACAATATGAACTAATCAGAACCCCCAGAACTTGTGTCTCTAGCTCCATTTGTAGCAGAAGATGGCCTAGTCGGCCAGCATTGGGAGGAGAGGCCCCTTGGTACTGCAATCTTTATATGCCCCAATACAGGGGAATGCCAGGGCCAAGAAGTGGGAGTGGGTGGGCAAGGGAGCAGGGAGGGGGCAGGGGGAAGGAATCTTCGGGATAGCAGTTGAAATGTAAATTAAGAAAATATCTAATTTAAAAAAAAAAGAAGAACACATCCCACATAAAAGCTGTTAAAAGTATTAATAAAGTCCAGAAAAATGCAAATATACTCATAAGAATAGGCCTATGAACAGAAAGTAAAAGTACCATACCCTGGTGTCACAACTGAAAGAAGTGTGATAACAGTCTTTTTCCATATTGACTAAGGTGGGTATTACTAAAGCGCCTACAGAATGCCTCTTATAAATGGCAAGGTTGTAACAGACCAGGCTGTCCTGGAACTCAGAAATTCGACTGCCTCTGCCTCCATGCCTGGCTGGAGATAATTTTAGAGATGGCTATAGTATGAGCAGACAAAAGAGGTAATTGAGTTTGAATCTTACAAAAGATTGAATTAATTTTGGTCCTCTGTGTCTAGATGCATATGCAGCAAAATATGGCCTAGTTGGCCATGATTGGGAAGAGAGGCCCCTTGGTCTTGTAAACTTTATATGTCCCAGTACAGGGGAATTCCAGGGCCAAGAAGTGGGAGTGGGTGGGTAAGGGAGTAAAGCGGGGGGAGGGTGTAGGGTACTTTCTGGATAGCATTTGAAATGTAAATAAAGAAAATATCTAATAAAAAAGATATTTTTTATTTAAAAAATATCTAATATATATATATATATATATATATATATATATATATATATATATATATATATATATATATATTCTCTTTTTATAAACTTTAATTCTCTCCTAATGCCAACTTTCTGGGAAATAGTTTCTTTTTGTTAATGCTGTCTTTTTAAATAAGAACAAGCCCATTTTTATGAATAAAGCTGCAGTGCCATTTTACTCTGGGCTGAGCTAAAATCAGAAAATCATCATTTACTATTTCCCTCATTTTTCCTTTGAATGGTGGTCAAAGCATCACAGACATATCACAAAATCACTACAAGAAAAAAAAAAATACCAAGGTCTATGGACCTATGTCACAGCATAGCTATATAAGTTTTGTTAATATGATGTGTGAGAGAAAGAGAGAGAGAACAGACAGTAAGTCCTGGCATTGATTCGTGGGCATGGTGCTGATTGGTAAAAGTTTAAACTGAATTTTATACTGCCCAATCTATTTGCCATGGAGTCCTTGTGGATTACAACTACTTGAAAGCATCTGATTCGATGCCATGTTCACACATGCCAAAGACATTGAATATCATTTTCAGACTAAATTAAATTCATCCTTGCCATGTATCCTAGAGCAAAAGTATCTGATTGTTGGCCCCTTTCCATTGCTAAAATCAGAAGTTTTGATCACAAGGATTTGACCTTCATCTGATGAGAATATGTAATTGAGAGCATCCAGTATTGCTTCTGTCAGGGACTATTAGAGCATATTGGGGTGCTAAATTAATTCCTGCTCCTGTTTTTCATAACTTCTATGTCTACTAAGATTCTTGTCTAGTAGAATTTTTCTACAAAAAAAGAAAGCCATGCCATGGAGGGATGTGTAGACATGATTTCCTTGTTTTTGCATTCACTCAATAAATAATAAGACTGACACTATATATCAGAAATTTTTAGGATCTACCTATGGTGGTAAGGTAACTGAAGTCATCTTATTCTAGTAATCCAAAATCCATATCACTGGTTTTAGTTGGTCAATCTGTATGGTAACATTGTTCTATCCCTGAGAACATGTCCTATCTCAATAAAGCCACTGAGACTGTTCTAGGATAATAAATTTAGTGTTCTTTTTCTCACAGATTTGAAAATTGAAATTTCTGCAACATGGGTTTTTTACTATAGATTCATAGGTAAAAACTTAAAGGGATAAGAGAGAAGAGAGAGGGGGAAGACTGCAAGAGCAAGAGTTTGAGAGAGACAGAGAGAGACACACATAGAAAGAGCAACTCTTGAATAACAGGACAGGCTTTCAGAAAATATAGTCCCATTTACCTGAAGTCTTGGGACTTTTTAAATGACTTATGACAGAAACTGGGGTGAGGAATAGGAGTAATTCAGGCTGCCCCTCGAGAAACTGAAATCAGAGCTCTCTTATGGCCTTTCTGGAGCCAGCAAGAACTCAATACAGCTATTTTAGGATCTCTGTTCTGCCTGACCATGTCCTGTTTTCTGCTTCCATCAAATCCAATAAACTATTGGTTCATGTAAAACTCACCAAACTTCTCTTTTCTTCCCTATTTCCATATCTGTTATGAATACACATTTATTCATTTGATACAGAGAGAGTTATTGTGACAATCTCTTTCAATTCTTAAAAGGCTCTACCCAGTTCACTGTAAATATTTTAGCTAAACAAATACTGTGACAGGTGTTATTATGACAGAAATGTGGAAAAGTATTTGTGGTCAAGTCGCAGAGAAGGCAGGATTCATAGTGACAGCAGATATGTGGCATTACTTTGATATAGCTTCCTGCTTCTCAGATGACAGGATAGTAGCATTTTGGGGTAGCCATTCAAGCACAGGATAGTAGTAATGAAGAGATGCCTGGTGTTCATGGCTTTGTTTAAAAACATAGAACAGGACATTTTCTTTCCCTGTGATTTTGGCAGAGCTCCTAAAATCTGAAAGCACACTGAATACAATGAGAGTATGCCAGATTTGCAGGCTACCATGTTTATGCATTGATGCTATAACGGGCACGATAGAATAGTTGCTGGGAGAAGTAGAGCAAACAATGTTTCCCTATCAGAGATAATAGTGCAGCAGTGAATGGGCATGAATTCCTTAAGACTTCCTTAAGATGGACAATAATTGACCTTTTATGTAATAGCCAAAATCATTATGGACCTAATAAGAGAAGCAGCCTCAAGGACAGCTCATTTCCCCAGTAAATGTGAAGATCTACTCTTATAATTGAAAACAGAATTCTAAGTTTTGACCAAATCACAAGTCAGGTTTTTTATTTTCTCAAAGTCTGTTGTCCTGCATAAGTTTAGAGATAAATGAGGACATGTATAAGGGATCATCAATGAAGCTAATATGAAATATACAAGGAGGCAAAGAAAAGTGCCATAGGAGGCTGGTATGTGAAACACAGTGATCTTGAAAATACTTCTCATCTGGATATTCTCATAAAGTATAGATGTTTTACCATTTTCCATTTTGGATCAACCTTGATCATTAATCTGTCAATGGTTCTTTATCCTTTGAGAGGGTTTAGTGGTAATGAGTTAGTTTTGTATTAACAGTCTTTTGAAATGAATGCTTTTCTAGCAAAATGTCTTCTTCATAGCGATGGCCGGTGAATCAGGAATACTTCTGTGGCAGGTCTTGGGGGTGAGATATAAGACAGTTGTTCCTAACTCTGAGGTTAACTGGCTTTCACCCATGTCATCTGACAGATACAGGTTTAAATGTATGCTTCAGAACAGTTGACATACTTTACAATAAACTCTCCTGTATTAATTATATTACTTTTTGCACATCAAAGCATGCTCTTTTTTTTTTTTCTTTTGGTTTTTCAAGACAGGGTTTCTCTGTATAGCCCTGGCTGTCCTGGAACTCACTCTGTATACCAGGCTGGCCTCGAACTCAGAAATCCACCTGCCTCTGCCTCCCGAGTGCTGGGATTAAAGGCGTGCGCCACCATGCCCGGCTTCAAAGCATGCTCTTTTAAACTGGCAATTTAATGTGAAATCTCTTAAATTCATCAAATAGTTGCTGCTTTAGAGAATAAAGATAACTGTAGACAAAATGGTGAACAAATAGTTTTATATCCTTATTTATTGAAAATGGATTTTTTTCATCTATTATATTTTGATCATGGTTTTACTTTTCTATGCTGATACACTCACTTCCTGTCTCACATTGGAAAATAGCCTCCTAAGGCAAATAATGGAATGAGATAAAATGATTAAGTAAAATTTTTAAAAGATAAAACCAAAGCAAACACATCAGAATTGAAATAAATAAATAAATAAAAAACCACCAAGCAGACAAATTGCAGTCCAAGAAAAGGCATAAGACACAGGTACATACTCAAAAATTAATTCTTTTGTACACACAGTGTGATGGTTTGTAAATGCTTGGCCCAGGTGTGGCCCTGTTGGAGTAGGTGTGGCCTTGTTGGAGTAGATGTGTCATTGTGGGTGTGGGCTTTAACACCCTCATCCTAGCTTCCTGGAAGTCTGTATTCTGCTATAATACTTCAGAAGATGTAGAACACTTACTTCCTCCTGCACCATGCCTGCCTGGATGCTGCCATTTTCCTGACTTGATGACAATGGACTGACCTCTGAACCTGTAATCCATCCCCAACTAAATGTTGCCCTTATAAGATTTGTCATGGTCTTGGTGTCTGTTGACAGCAATGAAACACTAAGACGCTCAGGAATCACATAAAAACACAAAAACAGAAGTAACAATATATATGCAAATGTCAGAGAGGGAAAGATAACTGAAAATAAAAAAAATTAAAAAGAAAGATAGAAAGAAAGAAAGAAAGAAAGAAAGAAAGAAAGAAAGAAAGAAAGAAAGAAAGAAAGAAGCATTGTGAGACAAGGAACCTCTGAAGATGACATTGAGTTCAGCTTCTAAGGGTCATAAACTGCTGGACATTCATCCTATCCTTAGCAGTAGTTTGGTTGTCCAGTGAGATTCCCTTGGAGCAAACTAAAGTTTCATTAGCAGTATCAAATGCTGATAGATTTAAGGCTAGGACTGAGGACATAAATGCATCCTGTGTCCCTTCAGCTCTGAGAATCATCTGTTGTACAATGTTGAAAGTCCTGTGTATGCTTCCATAGTCTCTAAGTTTGTATGTGCTTTTGTTCTGCAGTGTTTAGAACGCCTTGGTTCCTTGGTGTCTTCCATCACCTCTGGTTCTTATACTCGTTGCCTCCTCTTTTACAGGGTTTTCTTAGTCTTAGGATTTGATGGAGACACATCATCTATGTCTGAGAGTTACAAGGTCTTTCACTGTCTTCATAATCTAGCTGAGAGTCTCTGTATTTATTTCCATCTGCTACAGAAGACAGCTTCTCTGATGAAGGCTGTGAAAGGCATTGATATATAAATATAGCAAGATGTTATCAGGAATCATTTTATTCCTCTCTTCCTCTAGTACAATATAGTACTGGGTTTCCCCCTAAATCCCTGGACTATGTAGTCTCAGGTTCTTTGTTATCAAGCAGCATTGGATGTGAATTCCATCTCCTAGAATGAAACTGAATAGCCAGATGTCATGCATTGAGTGAAAGACCTTGTAAAAATGATATCTAAATGGGATGTGTAGAGAACCTCCTTGTGGGCTCAAGGCACCCTTGACCTTGGTCTCAGAACAGAGGAGGCTTATTTGCTCCAGAGGGAAAATAGTAGGAATAAGAGATTAAGACAGGAGATGAAGGATGGGGAGAAGTGGAAATGGACAAGGGATGGGGGTAAGGAAATTTGTCCCAGGAGTTTCAGGCGAGGAGCTGAGGAGTGGGGGAGAGCAGCAAAGACTGCCTCTGGATAGAAAGAAGACAGATGTGGTCCATAGGCACATGGCATACATGAGTTCACAGAGTCTGTGACAGCATTCATTATGCCTGCCTGACTGCACCAGGTCCTTTGAATACATACTATCACTATCATTGTCAGTTTTGTGTTCTAATGGGTGGGATTCCTGTATGAGTGAGTGAGTAGATTCTGTTTCTTGCACTTTCTTAAGCACTCTTCCTTCTGTTGCAGGAGATATTAAATAATGTAAAGATTTGAAAATACTGAAAAATTACTAAGACAGAAAAATCAATTTCACAAACATCAAAAGAAACAAAAAAGGGAGAAAGAAAGGAAATTACTTAAATATTTTTATTATTAACATTTCATAAACTGACAAAACACAGAGATCTTTGGGGATGAATCAATGATCAAGACCATTTCTTTATTTTGTAGATAGCCTGGATTTGCATAATTATCAGTATAATTCACGTGGTTGCTCATAAAATTGTCTTTTATTACAGTTCCATTACACTACATTTTTCTGTCTTCTATGAGAACTAGGTATACACATTGTGCACATATACACATGTAAGCAAAGGAATCATAGACATAAAGTAAAGAGAAATGAAATTTGTGAAAAAACTATCCACTAAAATGTTGGTCAAATAATTTGGAAATTCTTCTCAAAGATTAATAAATAATGGAAATATATGTCAACAACATGCTCAGTAGTATTTGTCATTTTGAAAAAGTAGAAAATACAGTGCATTGTCACTTCATATGGTTATGAGAATTGTTGTTAAAAGAAAAGACAAAGAGACACAATCTGCAGGGTCCAGCAGATGATATGCCTTGTGCATTTCAGGTGAGAGTGGGGGAAATGGGCGTGGCTATGCAAATTAGGTGGTAATTTCTCTAGACATTAGACATGGTTACAGCATGGTGGTAGCAGTTCCCAAAATACACCAGCAACATTCGAGATCAGTAAATCACATTTGCACATTCTTCTTTGGAGAAGCTTTATTGACAGGAACCAGTGGTTAGAAGAACATGTCCATTAGTAAATTGATGCCTGAGAACAAAAGTGTATGACTATGATACAGTATCACACAGCTTTAGAAATGTATCCTATAAAAGAAGTGAATTGAATGGATTGTTTTAAATGGTTGATCCTGAGTTTCCTCTAAAAGGCACATCTGCATAGACAATTCCACAGAATGACTGGGGGATTATAAAGTCCTGATTATGGTTGTGGAGAGTTAAAGGTTGCAGATGAAGAGCCAATTTTACCTTGAATTGTCATTAGTACACCTAAATTCACCATGTCCCTCTGTATCTGACGTGAAACCATTTTAATTTTCAAATAAATGCCACTTCCATATATTGGGACAGAAGAATACCAGTTTGCACTAACACAGAAACTAAATATATGATCACTTAGTAATGAAGCCTACAGCAGAGTTTTCTGATTTCAGTATCCAGCCATTAAATACACCACTGTCATATTTGGCAAATGTACTGATACTTGCCTTTGTTATTGATGCTCTATAACTACCACAGTCAGTGTGATAATTTCCAAAGTAGAACCTATCATTCAAGATATCCTGCTCCATCATGCTAAGCCATGGTTCTTCCTATTTGACTCGTAGTAAACTATTTCATATTTACTTTGGTGAAAGAAATTGCCTTGAAATAAGCCACTTCTGAAAATACAATTCATATCTATTTCCACTTATGTGTGATTTTAAAGATGAAGACAGCAATCCTAGTGGCAAAGGTTGAGAGCAGAAGAGAATGGGTAATTTGGTGCTATTTTCTAATGGACACAGAATTTCACAATTATCAAATACAGATGTTCTAGTGATAAAAGAATGGGGCTACATAAATTAGTTTATGCAACCTTAAAGCCATTGCTTTCTATACTTCAGATGAATAAGCTACTGAATTTTAATATAAGGTAATGTATTTTAAGATTCAAGAATACTTTTAAAATATATTGACTCTAAAATATTTCTACTAACAGTTTAAAAGTGTGCCTCACCAACAGAATTCTATTTCAAGCATACTGGCTCATGACTGTGATTCCAGCACTTAGAAGCCTAAGACAAGAGGATATTTATGAATCTGAATCTGGACACAGATGCAAAGTTAAGTTCATGCTTGTCTATTTTAAAAAAGAAAAATATAGAAAGAAAGAAAGAAAAATAGAGGGAGGGAGGGAGGAAGGTAGGTAGGGAGGGAGGGAGGAAGGGAGGGAGGGAGAAGAGAGAGATAGAGGGAGAAAGAAAGAAAGAAAGAAAGAAAGAAAGAAAGAAAGAAAGAAAGAAAGAGACAGAAAGGAAAAGAAAAGAAACGAAAAGAAAAGAAACGAAAAGAAAAGAAACGAAAAGAAAAGAAAAAAGAAAAGAAAAGAAATGAACAGAAAAGAAAAGAAAAGAAAAGAAAAGAAAAGAAAAGAAAAGAAAAGAAAAGAAAAGAAAAAGCAGCATTATGCTCCAAATGTCAGTGTTCCAGCACAGATGGGGACTGCAAAACCCTGAGACCTTTTGTCTGTTCTGACTGACAGAAAAACATTCAAACTCTGAATTAAAATTTGGGTACAGAACAAAAAGGATAAAATAAAGCTCAATTTATAAAAAATATTTCCGTAAGTCTGTAACTCATATAAATATTTCAAAGGATATTTAGAAACAGCCCCCTGGTAATGAGTTCCAATACATCAAACAAAAATAAACACATATGTTCATAGAGTCTCAAAGAATAATACAAATAAATTATTACAAAATGAGAAAAAGATTGATTGGACTGATACTCTTTGGGGCTATTGTTTCCTTTTCATTTATTCTATTTATTCACTGAAGTTGCTTGAAACTCCTTAAAAGTCTGTTTAATAATAGCTTGTTAAATATTGTCATAAATGTTTAAAAGTTTGGTTATTGCTTTCATCAGATCTATAAGCTTGCTTTAATAACCCACATATATTCTCATCCACTTAGTGGCACATTCTGTTGTGTCATTAAGTTATACAATGTGTGTAATTGCTTTTCTCCCTACTGATCCTCTCTAAGGTCTAAGTCATCAGAAACGAAGACTCTCTCAAAGCCTTGGGACCTGAAAGCCCACTGGCATTTGACAGGATCAGGCAAAGTGAGTGTCTCTGTATCTCTCTCAACATCTTAATTATTTATCACCTAGCTGGAGGCAGGTAAGAGCCTTGCTGGAGACACACTGTCAATCTGACTTGTACCAGAAAAAGCAAAGCTCAAAGTTCATGCTCAGATAAAGGTCAAATGACCAATGACTACTGAGAGCTCCAAGGACATCCATGCCCCAATTAAATGCAACTGGGATTTCTTAATGAAAAACTTGCACATTAAAATACAACACACTAAAAAAAAATAAGCCATTTCTAGATAAAATGCTATAAATTATTTTAGCTTTAATCCCTTTGCCTAGTTCCTGCTTCTGGACAAATGGCTGTGCCTATTTTCACAAAGGCATGTCACATCCTCAAGTGTCCAAAGGGTAAACACAGCAGGGAAATTGATTGTGGTCTTTTGTTGTGGTTGGGAAAGAAAGGAGCTGCACTTGAATCTGGTGGCCAAATGATAACTTGGGAAGGGAACATCAGTCATGTCATTTGTCACTATGTAGCCTCTCCAGCCACCTGCAAACACTTGTCAGATCACTGCTGTGCTTCTCAATCACACACAATTACATATGCCATTGAATTATTTGATATTTTAGATCTTTCCTTTTATATATTGAAAAACAAGTTGCCTGCAGAAAATACAATAATCATCCAGTAAGAATCTGAATCTGATGCTATGGCAATTAATGGAAGTAACATTTGTGAATCTGTTGGTTATTGTATCAGAGAATGCTGTATTGTTGCACTCAATGAAGTCCTGTACAGAATTGTGTGGCTTTGAACAGGGCTAATAAACAGTCTTTATTTTATTTCCATTTTTAAAATAAATGTCAAGGATTCAAGTAATCCCCAGATATTTGTTTGCAATCAGTACTGTAAGAGATCTAAAGAATGGATAGACATATAAGATGGGAAGCCAGATTCCAACTAGTGCCAGGCTTGAAGCTCATCTGGCTGAGATATGGGTAAGGACTCCTCAAATACAGTAATCTTTTCAGCTGACACATTCCCTATAGGCCTATGTGTTAAAGGCACAGTCCCTAGATTGAGACAATAAAGGGAAATTAAGAAACTTGAAAGAGTTGGCAACAACTGGAAAATAGTAAATCGCCAGCATTCGCTTGAAGGAAACTGAGAGTCACCTAGTTTTGTATCCATCTTATTCCTTTGTTTCTAGCATAAGAACTGAACAGAGCTAATTTATCCACAAAGAGCTATCTTGGCGCCAATGGAAATAGGGATCCAAACCATCAAATGGATGAAATTTCTGAAATATGAGATATATTTAGATTCTCTTCTTTGTAAACTGGTAATATAAATATGTGTATATACTCATACACACACACACACACACACACACACACACGCACACACACAAACTACATCCTAACCATATTTTCTCCTCCCTCTCCATCTGCAGCTTCCCTTACTTTCCCTCTTCTCTACATCCACTCCCCAACTCGATCTTTAATCAGAAGAGTGCTGCTCTCTTGGAACCAAACCAGATAAGACAAAGTAAGTCAGAAATGGTAAGATCCCTCACACCAAAGCTGGAAAAGTGAACCTAATAGGAGGAATAGGTGTCCCAGGGAACAAAGGAGTCAGAGCCAGACTCTTTCCACAGTTAGGGAATCCCACAAAAATACCAGGCTTACAGCTACTCCAGATGCACAGAGGACCTCAGTTTGCCACTTCAGATTCTGTGAGCCCATATTTGGCTTGTTTATTTGATTCAGTGGTTTATGTTCTTCTGGTGTCTTCCATTCCCTCTGATTTCTACAATTCTTCGATCCCCCTTTCATGGTATTCCTGGAGCCCCGATTAAGATTCCATTCACATAAGACCTGGCTCTGGTTCTCTGTATCTGCTCCCATCTGCTGGGAGAAGAAGGCTCTCTGATGATTACTGGGCAAGGCACTCATCTATGAGTATAGGAGAATAACATTAGACATCACTTCATTGAAGTTTTTAACACCAGTCACGTTTAGTTCTATCCAAGGTCTCCGTGTTACCCAGTGCTGGGTTGCTGACCTTCCCAAGTAGTTTCAGACACGAATTCCCTCTCTTGGAGTGGGCTTCAAGTTAAATCAGACATTGGCTGGCCACTCGCACAAATTCTGTGCCTAGCACACCTTGCAGGTGCATTTGGTTGAAAAAAAAAAGTTTTGGTGTCCAGATACCAATAAAATTGCTACAGAATACCTTCAGCGACCAAAAAGAATAGAGCATGGTGGCAAAGGCTCCATGGAAGGCACCAGCTCCACCTCTCCAGGTTTAATGACTTGTGAGGACGTTGTCCTCTGCAATTGTATCCTGCTGTCAGTTTGGAGGAGAGCAACCCATGCTCTCTCATGATCATCTTGGGTTGTTGAGAAGTCTCTACAGGACCCTGTTGGCTAACAACTCAACTGAATGCAACTCAGTTCCATCACCAGAAGCCTGTTATAGCTACAAAAGGTGGTCAGTTAAGACTCTATAACCTCCATTTCCAAGAGTCCTCATTATGATAACTCTCATTAACTTCAGTAAGTTTCCACTGCAGTCGGTTACCGCACCACACTTAAATGATCCCCAATCCCAGCATTCTCTTCCAGCACTTTTGCCTTTCATCCCATTCCCTACTTGATCCCTCCTGCTCGCAATCCCCATCTCACAGCTTCCAGTGAGAGAAAAAAAATTCTATTGTCTTAGTCCTTTGCAGGGTTATTCACCACCTTCCAAATAACTCTCCTCTTTTTCTAGCCTTTCTGGGTTTGTAAATTGGTTATCATTTACTTAATGGATGACTTAGCTAGGGTTTTACTGCTGTGAACAGACACTAGGATCAAGGCAAGTCTTAGAAAGACATTTAATTGTGGCTGACTTACAAGTTCAGAGGTGGGCACATGTCAGCATCCAGACAGACACAGCACAGGAGGAGCTGAGAGTTCTACATCTTTATCTGAAGGCTGCTAGCAGAATACTGGCTTCCGGGCAGCTAGGATGAGTGGGGGTCTATAGCCGACACCCATAGTGACACACTTACTCCAAAAAGACCACACCATCTAATCGTGCCACACCCTATGCCGAGCATACTCAAACCATCACATTCCATTCCCTGACCCCCATAGGCTTGACCAAACATATGAGTCTAAGGGAGACATACCTAAACACAGCATAATACAAAATACATTTTGTCCAACTGCAAAAGTCCCCATAGTTTATAGCAGTCTCAACAATATTAAAAGTCCAAAAATTAAAGTCTCTTCTGAGATTCATCCAATCACTTAACCGTAATTCCCAAAGCAAGATGGGAAACCAGCTAGGCAAACTCAAACTGCATCTCCATGGCTGATGTCAAAATAGTCTTTAGACCTCCAACTCCTTTTTCATCGTTGTTGACTGTAAAAAATTTCTTTCTCCTGGACTGGTTCCACTCCTTGTTAGCCGCTTTCCACAGCAGATAGCCCATGACTCTGGTATCTTGAATATCCAGAGACTAACCTAATATGTATGAAAATGTTAGGGGAAGGACTTAAGAAGCTGAAGGGGATTGCAAACCCATAGGAAGAACAACAGTATCAACTAACCAGACCCCTTGGAGCTCCAAGAGTCTAAACCAGCAGCCAAAAAGCATACATGGGATGGTCTGTGGCCCTGGCTTCATATGCAGCAGATGACTGCTTTGTCTGTCCTCAGTGGGAAAGGATGTGCTTAATCCTGTAGAAACTTGATGCCCCAGAGAAGGGGGATGGGGGATGCTAGCAGGGTGAGGTGGGAGTGGTCAGGAGGATCAAAAAGCACCCTACCAGAAGCAAAGGGGAGGAGTATTAGTTGAAAAACTTGTGGAGGGGGGACCAGGAACGGGGACAAAATTTGGAATATAAATAAATAAAATAATTAATACAAATAATAAGAAGGCAAAAAAGAAATATAACTTTTTGTGGATTCTTTTTCTTTCATCAGTATATCATATCTTTCCCTACCTATTTAATTGTTTTTGGTTTAGGGTCTATTTTCCTAGGGGTTAATATTGCTGTGCAAAATTGTTTCATAATATTATCTAGGAATATCTTTTTTCAAAATGTTACCCTGAGGCAATCTCTATACTGTGTTTCTGGGACTCAACAGCAGGATGTCCCTGTTTTCACGTTCATTATGTTTACTCAGGAATTGAAACTATTTATATCAGTGACCGATGTTTGTTAATCCCTGATATTTTGGTGGTGGTGGTGGCAGTGGTCCTATGTGAGTGACTGTGTGCTGTGTGTGTATGTTTCATTTCATTTTGTTTTGCTGGTATGTGATTATTTATTTTCTGTGTTTTCATGTGTAGTTTCACCTCCTTGTGTTGGGTTTTCCTTTTAATACTTCTGTAGAGGTATATATATATGTGTGTGTGTGTGTGTGTGTGTGTGTGTGTGTGTGTGTGTGTGTGTATATATATATATATATATATATATATATATATATATATATATATATATACACACACATATATGTAATCTTATTGCTGTGTATCATCTGAGCTGGTACCTGTCATTTCTTAGAGTCTGTAGCACATCTGTCCACATTCCTCTGGATTATAGAGTGTCCATATGCTTATGTGTTACACATATTCCCATGTATGTATAAGGAGCATATTAGTATGCATGCCAGTAACTGACAAAGTATCCCTTCTTCAAATTATTCATTGAGGCTGTGTATCTCATTTGAACTCAGAGATTTCCCATTTGGCTAATCTAGGAAGCTCGGTTGCTCTCAGGAATGCCTGTGTATCCTTCCTAAGCTCTGAGAACAGAGACAGCCCATCACCACACCCATTCAACAGTTTTGGACTTGCCAAATACTGATATATATAAAACATTGATATATATAACAGTATTTGGCATATATATATATATATATATATATATATATATATATATATATATATGAGATAAATTGCCATTGTCAAAGATCATAAGCCAACTATTTAGAAAATTCCATGATGAATAAACACTAAGTGTCTGGTAGGTTAAAAAATTTATTTTCTGCTAATGAAATTAAAATATTAAATATAAGCTTCTTTATAAATTTGACAAGAAATAAAGTTAAACATGGATTTAACCATGTTAAATGGGTTAACGAAAGGTCAAAATCAGGAAAAATAAAAGTTGAAAATTAAGTTCCTGAACCAACATGTACCATAGCATACAACTTACACATAACTGTGATTCTTCAAAATTACAGACATTCTCTCTCAAGAAAAGTCAGTGTGAAGCAACCTAAGATTATAGCATTGAGCAGTTTATCTTTGAGTGATTTCAATATTCATTTCAATAATAAGAATTTTAAAATATTACATATCTCTTTTATAATATATTAGAATTACTCTATATTTGCTAAGTAGTGGGGTTTTTTTTGAAAGTTTCTGTTATCAAATACACAT
This sequence comes from Mus minutoides, assembly GCA_902729485.2. Taxonomy (NCBI): domain Eukaryota; kingdom Metazoa; phylum Chordata; class Mammalia; order Rodentia; family Muridae; genus Mus; species Mus minutoides. The sequence goes on from LR749855.1 coordinate 1,362,616, forward strand.
AACAAGCCCTTAAACCATTTTACAGGGTATTAAAATTTACAGTCTTATGGTAACACTTTTTTATAGCAATGAACATGGCCATATTTCATATTATTTGTGACAATATCTATTTTAAATGGTTAATAGAATCTTAGCACAATAGAATTCTGTGTCTTATAGTCCATTATTATGTTTTTTAAATATAACTTGAAATACCACCATAAATTTGAATTCAGAATTTTTTTTTATTCTATTAAATTCTGAGTTTCTAATGTTTAACATTTGGGGAATATATAATCACCTGGTAGATGGTGGAACTCTTCGTTAGAGACCTCAGGACTCAGGGTAGGAGGTGGATTAGAAAGCACCAAAACCTGGTATTCCTAAGGGCATTGTATGTTTTGGATTTGTAGCTTTATTTCTCAGCTCAGCTGCATGATCATGAGGAAAGTGTTTCATACACATCAAATATGTCTGTACTTCTGCCTGCATCATCCTTGTTCCAAGGCAGCATCCCCTTCTGTGAATTTTGAGCTCTCTATTTCTGCAGTGTTAGAATTTCAAAGGTGAGAGACCACTTATTTACATTAGGCATGATTTGTCTAATATCATTTTGACAGCTGTAATAAGTCTGTCGCGCCTTAGAGGCTTTAGAGAGAAACAAAACAAAACTTCCAATCTGACAGAGACAGCTGTGGGAAATCCTGCCTTGGTTCTGGAGATGATATGTTAGTTTTTCATGTAAAATATGAAAATTCTACCTTATATTAAAGAAGATTTAAAAACAAGGTATAAAAATTGTCCTAAATACAAAGTATGCGATCCCAGGATACATGGCAGAAACTGAGCTTATTTATTTATTTTATTTGTTTAGAAGCTTAATGAATGACCTCCACACCTAACTTATCTGACAACTTATATAGTATTTATTTGAGTATCATTTCTCTTAAAAAATATGCATTACACCAAATGCATAAACTTGGGAAAGACGATAGGTTTGAGTTCTGTCTTTCAGTTTCCTATACACTTAATTTCTGATTCCTACCATCTATAGCATCTATATTGTAAATATTATTTACAATGACAGACAAAGTAGAAAAAAAAAAGAGGAGGTATTAGTGCTTGATCCTCTGTATTCTGAAGAATGATGAAGGAAAAAGTATTATAATGCTAAGGTGTTTAAAAATACAGGTATCTATTTTTTTCTTTTTTTGTCCTTTCATTTTAAAGTTTATTTTATTTATTTGCATTCCAAATTTTGCCCCTGTCTGTGTCCTCCCTCCCAGAGTTCTTCATCCCGTTCCCCTTCCCCTCTGCCTCTGAGACTGTGACCCTCCTCACACCCACAGGCATCTCCAAGAAATGGCACATCTTCTCCCATTGAGATCAGATATGGCAGTCCTCTGCTGAAGAGGTCAGCTCAGGAACTTTGGAAAATTCTACCAGATCACTTCCCTCCTGGAATAGAAAGGTCATAGAGCACAGAGGCACCCCCTCCCTTTCAGAAGGGAAAGGCTAATTACTTTCATCAGACCACAGGGCAGTGAAGGACCAACTATTGGCCATCTGCAAGTGGGAGAGGCCCAGAATAGGAAAAAAATGCATACTGCAACTGACTGTTGGCCACCTAAAGACAAGGGAAGTCCATGCCACCTCCTTCCCTAAAGACCAATCAATTTAAAAATCACACTGTTCTGCCACTCACATTGTGGCTAATGGCTGCTGCTCAGAAAAATGTATAAAACTCACCAAACAGGCTGAGCAGTGTTTTCCTCTCTCTCCTTCCTTCCTGTGCAGGGTGACTCCAGCATGCTAGAACAATAAAATTCCTATTGCTTTTGCATTGATCCCAAGTTCTGCCTTATTCACTGGGGGGTCCCTGAAAGAGTTAGGAGGAGGATTAGAGGTGCTAAAAGGGAGTGTGGGAAGCCGGTGTAAACACTGAGCTAAGATGGCACCCAGCTTAGTGCTAAGCCTTGTAACCCCATCCTGTTTACTAAAACTCCTGAAAACAGCAAGCTGAGTCATCCGCACCTACCGCATGATCTGAAACATCATATAGCCTTACCATAGTGTTTTATCCAATGATCTGTTGTCCTGCCTGCGAGTGCAACTCGTGCTAGGGGCGGGATGATGCTGATTGGAGAGCAATGAGTGGAGTGAGATGATGTAAGAGGGCTGGGTATATATTGAACTGCCTTGAGGGTGATCAGGGGGGAATAAAGGAGTTCACTGCAGAAGATTGCTGAGGGAGAGGCTGTTACTGCAAGAATAAAGGAAGCAGAGATTGCTGCGAGAGATCTGTTGATGAAGAACCTACCTTGGCGTGAGTATGTCGTTATTCCCATACTCTGCTGGTCAGAGATTGGGGTCCCGGCAGGGAGGGTATCCACATAGGAATACCAACAGTGTTAACAACCCTGGACACCTGGGAGCTCCTAGAAACTACACCACCAATCAAATAGCATAAACGGGCTGGTCCAAGGACCCCAGCACATATGTAGCAGTATAAGACACTGGAGAGCCTTAACTTACCAGAGAACACATTAAAAACCCATCATGATTCTATTATGTGTATAACAAATCATTCTTATATTTGAAAACTTTTCTGCTTTTCCAGGAAAAATAAAAGATGTAGGGCAGGCCCAAGTACTTCATTTGGTTCTGCCCAGAACTGCTACTACTAATTCTTTGGGCTTTTTAGCCCATCATTTTCAGGAGGACATTTGCTCCTGTCACTCCCTCACACACTTCGATGGGCACATGCATTATTTAAGTCTTTGTTCTATTGTGATATTTTCTGTCCAGCTGCCTGAGTGATGATTCATGCTCTATGCCCCTCGTTTTATCCTCTAAGCTAGTAGTAGACCTGGTATTGAGAAGAGACCTCATAAATATTTTAATAATAGAGAAAAGTAGATTCGTTATTCAATATGGCACACCCAAATCAAAGAACATGTCAAAAATATATGGGAACTGGCTCAGTATATTAAAGCTTAGAAAATAATTCGATGCATGAGACAGCTTTTATGTGTCTACATAGCCTAAGCAGAGAAAGGTGCAGAAAGGCCTGCCTTAGACAGGATACACAAAGCAGTCCTGAACAAGTTTGTGCAGTTCGGGATGTGGCATTTTCCACAATGGCTTCCCATAACTTTCTTGAACACCTCTTTCTTGTGTTTCTTATGCCATCCTTTCTAACAACCAATCACCATTCCCTTCTCCTCTGCCAAGCTTGAATCATTTATGCCACAATACTTTTGACCTTGCACTTCCCACTTCTTTCCAACTATTGATGAGTTTCCTGAATGATGTGTTTTATAGAGTCAAAGATATGTTTTGTAGAGTGTGGTATGGTGTGGTGGGACAGGGTACCTCAGCATGTCCAGACTGAGGCATCCCTTCCCCCAAGGTACCAGACATAAGAAGAGTCTGATGGCATTGGAAGGGGAGTTAATAAGGGAGTAGAGGCAGAGAAAGGGCAGTACAGAGGGAGAGAGGGGGTGGGAGAAGGAGAGGGAGGGAAGGAGGGAGGAAGGGGGAGAGAGAGAGAGAGAGAGAGAGAGAGAGAGAGAGAGAGAGAGAGAGAAGAGACCAGCCAGGAACACATGGAAGAAGGGAATGGAGAAAAGGAGAGAGCAAGAAAGGGGTCAGGGAGAGTGAAGGGGATCCAAGAGTAAGAGAGAAAAGACTACTTTTATAGTAAGAGAGGCCTATCTAGTTGTTGCTAGGTAACTTTGGGGCAGAATGTAGAAGGAAGGCCAACAATGAACCTCCAGGACAATAGTCTTTTGTAAGATACACCATTGTCACCCCTAATCCCACTTGGTAATACACTAACATAAATTCTACAAAACTACCTGTTAAAGTTTATGAATATGACAAAATTTCTTTTAAATCATATGAATTACGATAGCATCACACTTCAAAGTGCAATGTATGAAGATGACATCTTGTTCATTCAATGGTTTAAATTCTGCAAGTGTATTTGTTCTGCTTCACTGTTGAAAGTAGGTATCCTTCCCAGTTCCCACTGGCTGTATTTACTGAATTTCTTTGTTTAATATTTGTCATCCTTAGTATCCTCAGTAATTTGCTAAATATGATACTTCAAATAATGCATTGCAGTAAAAACAATTATATAAAAGTGCTTTTTATAATTTGTTAACAGTCTTGCACATACTTCCTCAAACTGTATTATTGGATATGCTATTAAAGACACCCTATGGCTCTAAAACAAGTTTTTAAAATGCTGTATTACTCCAATAGAAAAGGGAATGCAATGTTTTTTTTTAATAAAATAATGTTAGAACACAAGGTAAATAAATTATACTTTATCTATGAAACAACTTTGCCACCATGTTATTTCTCTCAGAATTTTACAGATTTCTAATACTTCAGGATGAGGACCAAGTGGTAATTGTAATGATTTACTTCAAATTAATTAGAAAGCACAGGGTTATCTGTGTGTGTGTGTGTGTGTGTGTGTGTGTGTGTGTGTGTGTGTGTGTGTGTGTGCTTTAAGCAAAAACCAACCATTCCTTCATTTGGTCGTAATGATGGTTTCACTGAGATCTGAGCAAAGGCAGACACTGACTGTCCTCTGCACTGCAAATGTAACAAAGCAAAATAAAATTCAAATATGACATACAGCCTCACCATCATGAAGTATGGACTGCACAGCTGACAGAAATCCAAGGAAGCCGAAGTCAGTGTAAGTCTGCTCCCATCTCCCACAGTACATAAATCATCCTTTGCGCACAACCTTTTCATTTTTTGCTACTGTTTTGTGTTGAAAATTCAGTAAGAGAGAAGACATTTAATCATATACCTAAAGTCATACCTACATATATTAAATAACATCATCTCAGAGAATATATTAATGGCATTTTTAACATCCATGATGGACATGTGTAAATTTGCATCTGGTCTCATAACTTTTTCACTTAGAGAGTTAGCATGTCATTAGTATACTTAGACATCATGCTAGGAATAAAGATAAACTATCAACTGTCCCACAATACACTTGTACTTTCACACAAAAAAATAAGAACGTGGTAATTCAGAAGTTTAGTGTCACAAGTCTCTGTTTCCTAGTGTGTGAGATGCTTTAATGTGTTATACCAAAAATATGGATTTCCCCCCTGGTGTCTGGCTAAATTCTGCTCATTTTTTAAAAGCCATTCTTCTCAGAATTTCCAAATTCTAGCTGCTCAGATATGATATTTTTATGTAAAAGTAAATATGTGGTATTATATTGTCACCGATGAGAAGCTTCCGAGGATGGTACACAGACCATGGGAGCACAGAGGACAAGCATTCCTGTGCCCACATTCTGAGTTCGCAAAGCAGGATGAGCACTAAGGATAAAAAAATAAAAAATAACATAAAAATACAAGAAAATACTTCATATTTCAGGGAACTTCCTATAAAAAATGACATTATCTCAGTATTCAAAATTTACTGTTGAAAAACGTTAACACAATATATTCTGATTGGACTTTTAGCCTCCTATCTCATCCCAGTGCCTCCTTACCTTGTACTTACTCAATTCCATGCATTTGCTTTCTTCCTCTCTGTAGAAAACAACCAGGGAAAGATATCAAAGATAAAAAAATAAATAAAATAAAACAAGACAGACAGACAGACAGACACAAACACATACACACACACACACACACACACACACACACACACACTGAAAACAAAAAACAAAAACAAACAAAATCAAAACAAAGAAACCCCAAATTGAAAGCCACAATATTCAATCAAAAGTTAATTCAGAAAATACCTAAACAAAGTATTAAGACAATCTCCAAAGGCATCACTGAGTTTGTTTTCTGTTGGCTATCTGCTTCTGGACCCTGGGCTACCATGAAATGTTGTTAACATGCCTTTGAGACTATATTGGAAAGTACTAATATTTTCTTTTTTCTTTCTTTCTTTCTTTCTTTCTTTCTTTCTTTCTTTCTTTCTTTCTTTCTTTCTTTCTTTCTTTTTTTTTTTTGGTTTTTCGAGACAGGGTTTCTCTGTATAACCCTGGCTGTCCTGGAACTCATTTTGTAAACCAGGCTGGCCTCAAACTCAGAAATCTGGCTGACTCTGCCTCCCAAGTGCTGGGATTAAAGGCGTGTGCCACCACGCCCAGCTATATTTTCTTTTTAAGTGGGTGTCAAATACAGATAGATTCTTCATTAGGGGTAGGAACTGTTGTCTAATTCCTCTTTGCATCACCAGCACCCATGTCTAGTTTATGTAAAATTCCTGTGCATGAGGCCACAGTCTCTGTAAGTTACAAGTATATCAGGACTTTTTCTGTAGTACACTGTCTCCTTAGAGTCATCTATTTCCTCTGGCTCCTAAAATCTTTCAGCCTTCTCTTCCACATAGATCCTAGAGCTCCAAGGAAATGCTTTTGATGAAGACCTTGGTGGTTTAAACAGGAACAGCTCCTGCAGACTCATGTGTTGAATGCATGATCTCTACAGAGTTGCTTTATTGTGGCCCTAGTGGAGGAAAGCTGACAGTGTGGTTAGAGTAATTGAAGCTGCTTACTATAACTTTGTGAGAGTCAATATGTGACTTAAGCTGTAATATCATTTTAAAATAAAATTCAGCGCTCTTGCATTTAATGCACACATGTTTAGAGCTATTTCATTTTCTTGGTCAATTTCCCCTTTGATGGTTATGTAATGTTCTTCTCCATTTCTTCTGAATAATTTTTGTTTAAAGTCTATCTGTCAGATATTAAAGTGATTAAATCTGTTTGTTCCTGGGGTCAATTTTCTTGGCATATATTTTGACATTTTACACAAAGGTAACTATCTTTGATTTTGAGATTGTTTCTGTGAATGCTGAAACAGAAAGATGGACTATGTTTTCTTTTGTTTTTTCTTCCATTTTTTTTAATTAGATATTTTCTTAATTTACATTTCAAATGCTATTCCGAAAGTCCCTGCTCCCCTGACCACCCACTCCCACTTCTTGGCCCTGGCGTTCCCCTGTATAGGGGCATATAAAGATTGCAGTACCAAGGGGCCTGTCTTCCCAATGATGACCGACTAGGCCATCTTCTGCTACATATGGAACTAGAGACACGAGTTCTGGGGGTTCTGGTTAGTTCATATTGTTGATCCTCTTCTAGGGTTGCAGACCCCTTCAGCTCCTGGGGTCCTATCTCTAGCTTCTCCATTGTGGGCCCTGTGTTCCCTCTTATAGATGATTATGAGCATCCACTTCTGTACGAGACAGCTATATCAGGGTCCCTTAAGTAGGCAAGAGCTGTCCTATGCCATAGTGTCTGAGTTTAATTTTCTAATCCAGTCTTTTTGTATGTGTTACTATTGGAATAGAGATCATTAATATTGAGATTTATCAGTCAGCAGTATATATGGATTCCTATTTTTGTTATTATACTGTGTGTTTTTTCCTGTGGTTTTGGTTTTGGGTTTTTTTTTTTTTTTTTTTTTTTTTTTTTTTTTTTTTTTTTTTTTTTTTTTTTTTTTTTTTTTTTTTTTTTTTTTTTTTTTTTTTTTTTTTTTTTTTTTTTTTTTTTTTTTTTTTTTTTTTTTTTTTTTTTTTTTTTTTTTTTTTTTTTTTTTTTTTTTTTTTTTTTTTGATTTACTGGTATAGGATTATTTATTCCTGTGTGTTCTTATATGTGGATAACTTCTTATGACTGAAATATTTCTATTGGTATAGATAGACAGACAGACAGATAGATGATATAGATAGATAGATAGACAGACAGACAGACAGACAGACAGACAGATAGATAGATAGAAGATATATATTACCTAATTTTTTTTATCATGGATTGTTCTTTCTGTCTTAGATGATTAATAGTTTTGCTGGGCAAAGTAATCTGGGCTGGCATCTGGGATTCCTGGGAATTTGTAGAATGTCCATTCAGGTCACTCTGACATTCAGGAACCCTACTGAGAAGTCACATGTTGTTTAAATGAGCCTGAGTTTATCTGTTATTTAGTGTCTTTCTCTTGCAGATTTTAATATCCATTCTTTTTTTCTGCATGTTTAGTGTTTGGTTATTATGTGTCATGGGAATTTCTTTTTGGACAAATCTATTAGGTGATCTGTATACTTCTTGTGTCTTGGTTAGGCACTGCCTTCTTTAAGTTGAGGAATTTTTCTTTTATTGCTTTGCTTAAAACTCATTTGTGCCTCTGACCATAGTTTCATTATCATCCTCTATTCTTATTCTTATTATGCATAGACTTCGTGTTTTTATAGTATTCTATAGTTTCTGGGCGTTTTGTGCCATTTTTTAAAATTTAACATTTACTTTGATTAAGGTTTCCTTTTCTTATATGTCTTTTAATCTATTAATGGGTTTGCTTTGGAGGTTTTATTTGAGTTTCTAATTCTTTTTTTTTTTCCAGTTTTATTTCACTTTAGCATTTTTTTTAGTAATTTTATTTCTTTCTTAAATTCTATTTAATAGTTCAATGATTTCATTCAACTAGCTTTTTATTTTTCTACAGACTGCATTAAGGGATGTGTTCATATAATTTTTAAATCCTTGGGCATATTAATAATTGGTATTTTGAAATTCTTGTTCTGAGCTTCAGTTATATTATATTCCTTATTGCTTATAAAATAGGGATATAGAGTTCTGCTGAAGGAATACTGTTATGGCTGGTAATGTTTGTGTTTTAGTTTTGATTTTCTAGCTCAAGAATTATAATAAAGGGAATTCTAGTTATTTTTATCTGATCTTGTCTTTGTCAGGTGACTGTTCTTTTCTTTGGTGGTTGTAGCCCTCTGACTGTGGGTTTCCGGGTAGAAAGTGATTTCTGTAATTTGGTGGATGTAAGTAACTATCAGATTTGCAAGGAGAAAAGGGTGAGATTATTAATGGGTAAGGGTTAGAGGAGTTAGATACAGACAAATGGTGAGAGTTTCCAGGGATTTGGATGTCTGGTAATATGAGAAGCTCCTGCTTGTAGGTGCTGTACAACAAAGACTGTGTTTGGAGAGACAGGGGTGGATGTGTTAGAGAAACAATAGGTTTCTACAAAGTGAGGGGAGAATGGGCACTTATAATCAGGCAGTTACAGGACTTAGGTTGTGACCAGAGAGACTTCTTTTTTTCAATTTTTTATTAGGTATTTTTTCATTTTCATTTCAAATGCTATCCCGAAAGTCCCCTATACCCTCCCCAACCCCTGATACCCTACCTACCCAGTCCCACTTCTTGGCCCTGGTGTTCCTCTGTACTGGGGCATATAAAGTTTGCAAGACCAAGGGGCCTCTCTTCCCAATGATGGCTGAGTAGGCCATCTTCTGCTACATATGCAGCTAGAGACACGAGCTCTGGGGGTCCTGGTTAGTTCATATTGTTGTTTCATCTATAGGGTTGCAGACCAGAGATCCTAATATATACAGGTAAGATAGTGAAAATCTACTAACAGAGTGCCATGCCAGTGTGGCCACTAGGGGTCTTTAGTAGAAAGGGTTTCTACATATTGGTGTCTGATATATAGGGACATGGATGAATTTTTATTTTACTTTCCCTCATGCATGTTTTAAAAGAAATTTTAAATATCCTTCTATGGGTTCTGTTTATCCTGAGTGAATATTTAGTATGTATCAGAGAAGCATATAGACTCTAAGACATCTATATGGGTATCTCAAAAACAGTGTGTGCTTTGGAGATTGTATGCTTCTGTCTATTTGTGGCACACATGAATGTCCCATTCCAAATGCTGTTTGCATTGATTTAACATTTAAATAAATATTAAGAAAAATGTACATTTAATGCATTTTAGGACCACTACAGGTATAAATTGAGGGAAATGTCTTTCAGATAATGCACAAATGCATTTACTTTTTATAGAAAATACTATTCTTTTTACTTACAACATAGATTTCTCAAAATAAAACTTCTTGTGTGTTTTCCAAACATGCCTTATTCCATTGCACATAACAAAGATTAAAATTATCAAGTACAGATGAAATCAGTGAAGATTACCTGGTTTTTAACCTTTTCCATTCTTTCATTTGAGTGGGATTAATGTATTTATCATTTCACCTAGTCTTTCAGATGAGAAAATGGTTTTAATGAATCCTTGACTGAACATATTTCTTTTGTCAGTTCCCATATTTATTTCAATAAATTGGTGATTTTTCTGTTATTTATTTATATTATTATCATCCTTCACAATGCCCTTGCCTTTTGTATTTTGTATTCTGTGGCTTTGAACCAGGGATATTTTATCTTAAGAGGAAGAAATCTGATTATCACCATACTTATTTTATTAGGTATTATTATGCTATGTTTAAGCTGAATCTTGATCCATTTTGCCAACCACAACCTTTTTAAAGGTTAGACTTCTATCCATTGTGATGTTGTCATTAATGAATCTAGTCTCCTCTCTATCTTGAAAGATCAAATTTAAAAATCTCTTGAAATATTTTATGAAGATTCATCTGATTTTGATTTTAAAATCCATTTTAATTGGTTTTTCACTGTAATGCTTTTTTCTTCCTAACTTAACATGAAGCCTTCTAGTTTCAGGATGTCCTTAGTAACAGATAACTATACTTTGCTGGTTACATCTTGACTGTGCAATATTTTCAATCATTTATAGCTTTATCTAAGCTTTGTATCTGTCTTGTAGTTAAATCCTCTGAGGATGCCGTTTTCATTTTGTCACTTCTGCACTACAGAGAAGTCATGCTCAGGAGCTGAGGATGAACAATGGGGTCATAAAACCAGGACCCAAATGAGGACAGAGAAGGCAAAGAGGGTAGAGGCAAATGTCTAGTAAGGGTGATAATCACTTCAGGAAATACTTAAGACACATTTTTTCATTATTAAAGACTATGTATGTATATGTGTAGATTTTTGTGAAAGATTAGCTCTTCAGTACATGTATTTTGAGGTTTTTATATATGACAGAAAGGATACAAGAGATAAAGATTACAGAAAGTAGTGATAACTCAGTAGTTATGAGTGTTTGCTGCTTTTCCAGAGGTTTTTTTTGTTGTTGTTGTTAGAAATTGTACACAGACTGTCTTAATATCTGTAGAGCTTTGCTTAATCCTTTAAACATATCAAAAGGGGAGCCAATTGAGTCTCACAGACTCTATGCATGCCTTTCTAATACAATGGGAAACAAATATACAATGCCACCCCAATTGAAGAAGTAACCATGTGTTTGAACTCTAGTCTATGTTTGACTTCCCCTAAATTGTATACATTCTGGTAGTCTCCAAACACCAGTTGTTGAACTCAGTGAGCCATCCTTAACTTGTGTTACTAGTTTCTAGTGTTAATCTTTTGTTTTGTTTGCTTTGTTTTGTTTTGTGGTTTGTTTTGTTTTCAGGATGTAGATTGATCTTTTGTTGTTGTTCCTGTGTTTACATGAGCAGTTTTTAGTGCACCATTAGCCTTTCTCCTTTAGGAAAGCTAATGTCAATAGCCATAAAAGAATACAGACACTAGGGGAACATCTCTTTTAAGTCTTCTTCAAGAGTTTTCTTTATCCAGAGTCAACTTTCACACCAACTTTACTACATTTCTCTAATGTAGTAATTTTTTTCCTGTTGTGATTTATTCTTGAGGTATGACCCTAACTGACTATTTCAGTTAGGATTTATAATGCTGTAGCAAAATACCATAACCAAAAACAACTTGAGAAGAAGAAGGTTTATTTCATTTTACATTTCCAGCTAATAGTCCATCACTGAGGGAAGGCAGTACAGAAATCTGGTGAAAGGCACAAATGCAAAGGGAGCTAAGCCTTACTGGCATGTTCCTCAGACCTTGCTTAACCTTTTTTTCCCCACTCATTATCAACAGTCTTAGATTGTTACTGTCCACCATGAACTGGAGTATCATATATCAATCATAAATCAAGAAAATATTCAGATACTTGCTAACCGGCCAATCTGGTGAAAGCATTTTTTCACTTGAGGTTTCTCTTCTAAAATGACTCTTGGTTTTAACTACGTGATAGAAAGGTAGCTAGCACACTAATGCTCAGGGGATGTATCTTAAACCGAGTGGTGTACAGAAATTCACCTTGCTTAAATTGTCTGCCCATATTCATATTAATAAGCCGCTTTAGGAATTCCCTTAACCTGTAATGTGGTGAAGGAGAAATCAGCATCAGAAACCATGTTATCCACTCATATGTAGTAAAAATTCTTCCCATATTTTGTGTGCTGGATGTAATTAAATTTGGTTTTACACTCAGTAAGTTGTGTCTCTGTACTTTCTCTGACTTCTGTTTCAGCACTATGTCATTAAGGTGTATCTTTATGAGGGAATGCATATGAATTTCCTATCTGTGTCACCTTGCATTATTTTTAACTTAGAGGAATACATCTATTCAATGCAGATAAAGAGGACCCTGATGAACAAACAAAAATCCATTCCAGTCAAATGTGGCTAAATAATATGTTGCTTAGTGTTACTCTAAGTGCTGCCTCATAGAAGGAAGCAAATGGCATAGTCCCCATCCCTAGAGCATGGGCATCAGCAAGTGTTGATGGTTGCTAAGCTTATTTGTATAACAATGTTTATATTTTCATTTAAGTCCATTGCCACAGTTAATGACTCCAAGACAATTAGGAATAATACAAGTCCAAGAGGTGAGAATGTGTACCTCAGCAAAATGGTAAATGGTGTGACCTTTAAGACAGCTTAAGGCTGTAGGAAAGAACTCAGAAAACATGAGTTCAAGAATAGATAATTGCTCAACTAGGCAAAACATAATGATGCAATACAAATTATATGAGGGGCTTCATGGACCATAAAGAACAGAGACATCTGCATTAGTGAGATAGATTATGAGAAAGACAATAAGAGAAAAAAGACAAAGACATTTAGATATTTAGGGATTTCAGGGCAAGAACCCACATAGCTAAGTTTTTTGTTTGTTCTTACATAGGCAGGCAGATTTCTGGGTTCTAGGTCAGCCTGGGACAGAGCAAGTTTATGTCCAAGTGTTTTGTGAATGGTTGTTTCAGGACAAGATCTGATCAAGATAACTGGTACAACTCTGGAAATCAATCTGGCTTTTCCTCAGAAAACTGGAAATAGTATTACCTGAAGTCCCAGCTATATCATCCCTGGACATAGACCCAAAAGATGTGTCAACACATAACAAACAATATGGTACGCTATATTTATAGAAGCCTTATATATAATATCTAGAAGCTATAAATAACCCAGATATCCCTCAATGGAAGAATGAATACAGAAAATATGGTACATTTACACAATGAAGTATTACTCAGCTTTTAAAAACAATAAATTCATGAAATTCTCAGTCAAATGGATGGAACTATAAAATATCACCCTAAGTGAGGTAATCCAGACACAAAGAAACACACTTGGTATGTACCCACTGCTAAGTGGATGTTAGCTCAAAAGATCAGAATACCTATGATACAACTCATAGACCATATGAAAATTAAGAAGAAGGAAAACCAAAGTTTGTATGCTTCAATCATACTTAGAAGGTAGAACAAAATAATCATGGAAGATAGAGGGAACTAGGGACCTAGGAAGAAGAGAGGAGGGGGAGGGGGAAAAGAGGTGACAGTATCAGGTATGGAAAGAGACAGGAGAGAAGTACAGGGGTCACAAAATTGAACAGAATTATGTAGCAGTAGAATATGAGGAACTGAGGGTAGCCACTAGAAGTTCCAGATTCAATAGGTTCCCAGGACCCAACAGGGATAACATTAGCCAAAATACCCAACAAAGAGGAGATAGAATCTGTAGAGATGATCTCTAATTGATAAGCACAGCCTTCAGTTGAGGAATGGGGCCCCTCACCCATCTTAAAATTTTAACCCAGAATTGTTCCTATCTAAAGGAAATGCAGAGACAAAATTGGAGTAGAGACTCATGGAAAGCCCATCCAGAGACCACTCCTTCTAGGGATCCATCACACCTGCTGACATCAAGCCCTGACACTTGCTGACAGGACCCTGGTATAGCTGTCTCCTGAGAGGCTCTGACAAATACAGATTCATCCAACCATCAGACTGAGCGTGGTGACCCTAATGGACAAGTTAGGGGAAGGATTGAAGGAGCTGAAGGGAATTGTAACCCCATAATAAGAAGAAAAATATCAACTAACCTGACTACCTAGAGCTCCCAGGTACTAAATTACCAACTAATGAGTACACATAGAGGGAGCCATGGCTCCAGCTACATATGTAGCAAACGATTGCCTTATCTAGAATCAATGGGAGGGAAGGCACTTGGTTCTGTGGAGGCTTGATTGCCCAGTGTAAGGGGATGAGAGAGTGGTGAGGCAGAAATGGGAGTTGGTGGAGGAGCTCTCTCTCATAGAGGCAAGGAGGATGGGGATGGGATTGGGGGCTTGCAGAAAAGAAACTGGGAAGGGAACAAAATTTGAAATGTAATAATTAAAATAATCAACACAATACTACAGTGGGGGGAAAAAAGCATAATGTGGCCAATTTCATACAATGTTGATTGGTAGTATAATCACAAGGAAACCTGGGAGAGTGATTGAATTTATATATAAGCACAAGACCTGTAATACCTAAAGCTGTCTGGAGAGACAGCTCATGTTGAAGACAGAGCTGTAAGCTTGTTCCCATAATTGACTGGAGTTGTTCTTCTTCCAAATACAACTTCTTCCTCAGGATTCCCTCTCCAGACCTAGGCTAGCCCTTGGCACGGTTACTTATAAAAGCATAGAATGATAGCTTACTCATTGGTACAAAGATAAAGTTGGATATCTGTGTAAAGGACAATCCAGGCTGGGTAAGTAAAAAAAAAAAAGGTGCAATACTGAATCATGACCTTTTACCATTTTTGTATAACTTATGAAACCTCAGTGATGTGTGTAGTGGATGTTATCTACTGAGCTTACTAATTTTAGTGAGTTTGTTCATTACTTTGATTGGTCTTCTTAATATTCCTATTCTGCATAGTAGGGAATCTTTCACATTCAAGAGAACACCTACACAAACAACTGTATATATATATATATATATATATATATATATATATATATATATATATATATATGTATATATATATATATATATATTTTTTTAATGGGAAAATTTTTTTACCTCTTGGAAACTGGGCCTTCTACACACAGTGTGACCTTGAACACCCATTCATAGCATTGAACTTCTCACCTTCCTACCCTTACCTGCCAATGTGAAATTACAGTTGTACATCATAAGATCCAAGAAAATGTTTTTATCTAAAAAAATTCAGTATTTGTTGATCATATTTCCCTGCCTTCAATTTCTCCCAGTTCCACCCCAATATATATACTTAATGTGAAAGAAATGTAGAAAGAATGTAGTTGGGTAATTTTTTCTAATTATTCTGAAAATTGGGCTTTTGATTGAATAATATAACCCATTTACACTTAAATATTGACTTCTCTTGAGAGAGAATGTCTGTAATTTTGAAGAATCTAGATCGTGTTTAAGTTGTATGCTATAATATATGTTGGTTCAGAAACTTAATTTTCAATTTTTATTTTTTCTAATGTTTGACCTTTAGTTAAACCATTTTGCCTCCCATGTTCAACTTTATTTCTTGCCAAATTAATAAAAGGCCTTATATTTAATATGTTAATTTTATCAGAAGAAAATACTTTTTTTACCTATCAGAAACGATTAGTGTTTATTCATGCAGTTTTCTAAATATTTGGCTTATGATTGTTGACAATAGTAATCTATCGTATATATATATTTATATGTTTATATGTTTATGTCTATTTATTTTACAATATTCAACAAGCATGCAAATGTTGAATGGGTATGGTGGGCTGTCTCTGTTCTCAGTGTTTCGGAAGGATAGATAGGTATTCCAGAGAGTGAGCTATCACCCTACATTAGCCAAATGGGCAAGCTCGGAGTTCAAATGTGATATCTACCCTCAATGAATAATTTGAAGAAGGAATACTTTGTCAGTTACTGACACACATAGTAACACCCTCCTATACACACAGGTGAATATGTAAACACACATGCATGTGTAATATGCAAGCATATGGAAAGGGGAATGAGGTAAGACTGGTGTGAGGATATTAAAACAATCAAATTTCTAACATAACATAAGCAATAACTATTCGGAATTCTTGTTTATTTGTTTGTTTGTTTTTAAGAGTAGCACATAAATGCTCAATTCAATCTTTTTTTTTTTTTTTTTGGACTTGCACTTGTTCACTAGTTACAAAGATAAGTACTTAAAATACAAAGAAGAATCACACATGAAATTTGAATAAAATTAGCATGAAATAGTGTTAAACATAGTATAACAGGAAACGGTGATGACTATGTATTTTGGTGTGGCTACTTAGTGGTGTGGCTACTTAGGTTAAACCAGTGAAGTTGGTACATGATGAGTACTCTGACTTCTCAAATCAAGTAACAGAGCTGTTTCAGAAAAGTATCATAAAACAGGATAGTATATACATATATTATATAACATATATTATTATATATTTTGTCATTAAATAGTTCCAAGATGATCTTTTTTCTTTAATGTGAAATACTGGCAAGTAAAGCTTTTGTTAATGAGAGGTATATGACAAGTCACATATACATAAACAGAAGACTTTTTTTAGTTGAATATGGAATGTCAATTTGTGAAAATAACATATTTTCCTCTGACTGAATATTTACAGCCTTAGTTCCAGGTTTCCCGTTCTTTAAAATGAGATCTGCAGCTTGGCACATTTGTAAGACAGTAATGAAGATAATACCAGAAAGACAACTAAATCATAATATGGAAGGCCTTGACTATGAAATAGAAACTGGCTGTTTTGTTAACCCATAAGTAGTTTCATGCTTGTTCTATTTATTCTGTTCATGAGATTTAAACCATAATTTCATTTCATAAAACTTGAAAATATTGAGGGATACTCTCTCTCTCTCTCTCTCTCTCTCTCTCTCTCTCTCTCTCTCTGTGTGTGTGTGTGTGTGTGTGTGTGTGTATGGTATATGCAAAGCAAATACGCATACAAGTAATTTATCTGAGGTATATCACATATGACCTTCACATAGCTTACAGCTTTACACAAGCTGCAATCTACAACTGTTCTTACATCAAAGAGAAGAATCTGTTTAGAATTGAAAAGGTGCTGTGATGTTTTACTCTGTTTTTGTTCCTATTATAACTCTTGGTTACTTTGTTTCTAAGGAAAGGAAGTGGCATGACTGTGCTTTGGCTTTGGCAATTCTTTCTGATTATTTGCAGTGAATAGCATATTTTCCAGTTCTTGTGTTAGGGATCGATTGCAATTTCAGAGTTCCTTCTCTATCACTCGCGTTACCTTGGGTTAAGCCTGAGGTTAAAATTGTGAAGAAGGTAAAAACTATGGAGGAAAAAAAAAAGTATAAGAGTGTGTTCTGTGCCCTCTTCCCATTCTTCTTGGTCCCTAAGAGTTCCTTTCCTTCATTCAGATACTTGCTTTGTGCTTCCTGGAATACTGCCAAAGACTAGGATACCTACTACAAATCCTGGTTACTCCCATTTAAATGAACATTTTATTGATTGTGAGGGACTAGCAGAGTATTAAGGACAGAGTACAGAAAAATGTAGCTTAATACCTTTCTTCTTTTAATGTTCACATTTATTTATTTATTAGAAATATTATACTACACTATAACTGTCCTTTTAGGAAGAAAACAAGACAGTTTCACTCAATAGAGGTGAATTTCTTTATTTTTTTTAATTTTTCAATATTTTTATTAGATTTTTTTAATTTACATTTCAAATGTTATCTTCTTTCTTAGTTTCCCTCTCCCGAAAATCCCTATCTCCTACCCACTCCCATTCCCAGTCATGGCATCCCCCTATACTGGGGCATAGAACCTCCAGAGGACCTAGGGC
The DNA here is from genome assembly GCA_902729485.2 of Mus minutoides. NCBI lineage: Eukaryota > Metazoa > Chordata > Mammalia > Rodentia > Muridae > Mus > Mus minutoides. The sequence continues at coordinate 1,380,464 of LR749855.1, forward strand.
TTCTCTTCCCAGTGATGAAGGACTAGGCCATCCTCATCTACATATATAGCTAGAGCCACATGTCCCACCATGTGTTTTCCTTGATTAATGGTTTAGTTTCAAGGGACTCTGGGAGTACTGATTAGTTCATATTGATGTTCCTCTCATGGGGCTTCAGACCCCTTCAGCTCCTTGGGAACTTTCTCTAGCTCCTTCATTGGGGACCTTGTGCTTTGTCCTATGAATGATTGTGAGCATCCACTTCTGTATGTGCCAGGCACTGACAAAGGCCCTCAGGAGACAGCTATATCAGGCTCCTGTCATCAGGCTCTTGCTGGCATCTGCCACAGTGTCAGTGTCTGTGTTTAGTAGTTGTTTATGGGATGGATCCTCAAGTGGGGCAGTCTTTGGATGTCGTTCCTTCAGTCTCTGCTCTGAACTTTGTCTCTGTGACTCCTGCCATGGGTATTTTGTTCCCCTTTCTAAGAAGGATTCTGAGCTTCTGGGCTAATATCCACTTATCAGTGAGTGCATATCATGTGTGTTCTTCTGTGATTGGGTTACCTCACTCAAGATAATATTCTCCAGATCCATCCATTTGTCTAAGAATTTCATAAACTCGTTGTTTTAAATAGCTGAGTAGTACTCCATTTTTTTAAATTAATTTATTTTTTCACTCCATATTTTATTCCTTCCCCTTCCCATCCTCCCTCCTACTGTTCCACATCCCATACCTTCTCTGCTCCCTGCTGTCTCCATGTGAATGTCCTGACCCCCTACCCCTTTGCATCTGATTCTTTCAGCTTTTTGTTGGATCTTTCAGAGGGCAGTCATGATAGGCCCCTTTCTGTGAGCGCTCCCTAGCCTCAGTAATAGTGTCAGGCCTTAGAACCTTCCCTTGAGCTGGATCCCACTTTGGGTTTGTCCCTGGACCTTCTTTTCCTCAGGTGCCTCTCTATTTTCATCCCTGTAATTCTTTCATCCCGGAACAATTATGGGTCAGAGTTGTAGTTGTGGGATGGCAACCCCATCCCTCACTTGATGCCCTATCTTCCTGCTGGAGGTTGGCTCTATAAGTTCCCTCTCCCTACTGTCCAGAATGCACCAGAGACCTGGGAGGTTAAAGACTCTCAGGACTCAAATGGAGAGACCTTACATGACATACCTGACAGCTTTGTACCTTTCACATATCTGCTCCTGCAAAATAATATAGTAGGAAGATGGCTGGCACCTGAGAATGCAGGGAAAGCTGTGGATGACAGGTGAAGGGCAGTTGTCTCTAGCTTTGGGCAGTATTCTGTTTGGAAGTGGGATATTGCTTTGCAAACAGGATGAAAGAGAACTTGCAAATTCAAGAGGGCAAGAGAACCACAGATGATAAATAAATACATGGAGTGTCATTAACAGGTTGTGTGATTCAAAAGAAGTGAAGAGCTAAAAGGGAATTATGTACAGAATCAGATGTTCAGATATCATTAAATAGTCCCAAGATGATCGTTTTCTTTAATGTGAAACACTTGCAAATAAAACTTTTGTTAATGAGATGAACATGCCAAGTCATTTATACATAAACAGAAGCCTTTTAACTTCCATACTGAATGTCAATTTAAATGTGAAAATAGCAAAGTAGTCAATATATATATATATATATATATATATATATATATATATATATATCTCCCATTGTTGAATATTTAGAGGCTTAGTTGGATGCTTCCTGTTCTTTTAAGTGAAAATTGCAGCTTGGCACATTTGTAAGACAGTAATGAGGATAGTACCAGAAAGACAATTAAATCATAATATGGAAGGCCTTGACTGTGAAGGAGAAGCAGTCTGTTTAATTAACCCATAGGAAACAGCTACATGTTTGTTCTATTTATTTTGTTCATGAATTTTAAGCCATCCTTATATTCCATAGAACATGAAAATATGGAGGGAGATGTATACAAGAAAATGAAAATGACTAGTAGTTCATTACTCATATATAAGAATTATTTAGCGTACACTTCCTCCGACTCAAATGTAACTGTGTTCTTCACCCTCATCTTGTAATAGACAGGAGCGAACATCAATATCATTGGAATTCTAACATAGGCATTTTTGTATGACTGATTTTTAATGACTCATATTTCATGATATTACTTCATCTTTAAAAACAGAATTTTTCGAATGCTGTTAAAGTACATTTAAGCCTTCATGTACTCTGGTTCTGCCTCTGCAGATTCAACTGATAGCCACATTTACTTCTACATCACTTCTCATTGTTTAATGTTCCAGCATTATATACAAAGGAACGTTCACCATTTTACTAGGCACGTACATTCTTGGATTTTTGGTATCTGTATGGATCCCTGAGACCAATTGCCTGTGGATGCCAAGAGAGAGTTCCATATTTCCCTTGATCTACATTACATTTCTAAAGAGAAATCAGGGTAAAGGTCTTAGTATCACTATTGCTGTGATGAAACACCATAACCAAAGCAACTTGAGGAGGAAGGTTTATTTTGCCTTATACTTCCAGGTAACAGGCCATTGTCACTGGGGGAAGTCAGGGCAGAAACTCCAGCAAGGCAGAAGCTTAGAGGCAGGAGCCAAGGCAAAGGGCATGGAGGGATGCTGCTTATTAGCTTGCTCCCCATGGCTTGCTCAGCTTGTCTTCTTAGAGAACCAAGGAAATCCAGACCAGGAATGATCCTACCCATAATGGGATGGGTCCTACCATATCTCTCTCCTTTTCTCCTTCTCCCTTTCCCTTCCTCTTCCTCCCCCTCTTCTCCCCACTCCTTCTTCCTCCCTCTTTCTCCTCTTCTCTCTCTCTCTCTCTCTCTCTCTCTCTCTCTCTCTCTCTCTCTCTCTCTCTCTCTCTCACACACACACACACACACATGCTTAACAGACTTGCCTGAAGGCCAATCTCCTGGAGGCATTTTCTCAATTTGGGTTTCCTCCTCTGTGATGATTCTAGTCTGCATCTAACTGACATAAAATTAGTCAACACAGTAGGTAATATTTTTAGTTTTATTTCAATTTTTTTTGGCACTCAAACTAGAGGCCTTTCAATTTGAGTTTGCCAGCCACCCAGTTTGGAATTTGCTTAGATTTTCTGGAAGTTGGTTGTTATAAATGGACACTCTTCTCCAGGACGGTCCTCTTTTGTCTATTATAGATCTGCTAGACAGAAGAGAGATAGCCTATCCCCCAAATTCAGGCCTTTAGCCCAGCTAAAAGATAACACATCTAACAATAGTCTGTGCACACTTGCCTACTGTTAGGCTCCTTGCCAACCAGCCAGCCAGCTTATGGGCAATTCCTATAGCAGCTCTTTCCTTTCCAACTGTTTTCTCCGTGTTCTTGCCCCAAAGCAGAGGTTGAAAATGAATCCTGATTGTGGATAAGAAGGAACGGGTCTAATGCTTGTCTCGGGGAAAATACATATGCTGTGATAGAGAAAAGATAGCTGGATGATTAATGCATCGTTTCTGAACCAGGGAGAGATATGTCAGTTAAGAGATCAAAGAACTGATTACATTTCTGAGTGGTGGGCTTCTGTGACTTGCAGGGCAAATGCATGTTGGTAATTCCTCAGTCTCCTTCCAGTTGTCGGAAAATCCTTTCAAGGGTAATAACTTTATGCTCATTATTGTTTTTCTTGTCATTTGCCCATCCCCTTCAGATTTATCCTTGCCTCTAAAATAAGCATCCATGATATTTATAATCAGTCTAAATTTTACATATGAGTATTTCAGCGATTTTTTTTCTAACCAGAACTGTTCTTTTTTTAATGGCTGTCCCTGTAAGCTTGCCATGAATTGTGTCCTATATTTAGTGACTGCTTACCCCCACCCCATTTAAAGTGCTTTGGTAGTAATGTTTCACTAGAAGCTCTAGTTTTCTGAAACTACCTCCATCACAGGCTGTGGAGGGTTCCTTATGAGATAAGCTGTGTTGGTATCTGCTCTGCTTTCCAATCCTCACACAGCTCTCTGACTGCCTGGGAGAAGAGTTTGGAAAATTTTCTGGGTTTCTAATTATTTCATTGGGAAATTTGGAGAGGCTGAGCTAGCAAATCTTGGCTACTCAGATGGCATTTGAAAGTGGAAATTATTCCAGTTGAAGTTTTTGAGTAAAGGATTGAATGATTGGAGCTATTCTTAAAGATAATAAAAACTTGGCTGCAATGTTTGAAAGTGTTAGAAGGATCTAAGTTTCAGAAAAAGCAGTTTTTTTTTTTTTTTTTTTTACAATCACAATAAAACTTGAAGCCAGAGGTAATGAAAATGTGAAATGGTGTAGTATTTATAAAAATATTTTTTTTTATTTTCTAATTCTTAATTCAAAGCAAGCAAAGAAACACATTCCTAGGAAATACCTTCCCCTTAAATGAGAAAGAAGCTGGTAAGCAATTTAATGATATGAAGTTAGCTTTATTTTTGGGAGAACGAGGATATAATGTTATATATCTTATGAAATATGTACTGTGTTTATACAAATCTAATAAATAAGTTATAAATTAAATTTCACAGCTCTTTTATCTTATTGTCAGAACTGTTTGCTTATGATTTCCGGGTTATACATGACTATTTTACTTTTATCTATCCATTGATGTAAAACAAATCTCTTCGTTGTCTTAATTTTATTAAACTGAGAATGTAATGTTACTATTATGGTGTGATAGCTTGTCTGCCCATCAGAAATGAATTATGAACATTGTTATCTCTGGGACCCATGAACATTATCTCTGCTCTTCAGAATGCTGATTGCAGCCCACATATGTTTTCAAGCTGATATGTCTCAGTGAGATAACTCAGTGGGAGTTGCAGGTTCTGTATCACGGCAGCGCTGAAGCTTCCCATCATTTGCCATGGCTGAAACAACCTGACATGAAATATAACACTATAACATGTCAGCTGGAAAATTTAAACATTGTTTTTTTTTTTTTTTTTCTTTCCCGAGGAAGAACAGAATCTTTATATTTTAAAGCACCCAATTTCATCGGCAGGGGTGTGGCATGGGGGTGTTATGCTACAGTACTGATTCTTATAGAAAGCTGAGTTAGGGAAAAATCCTTTTCTAGTTTAGAATTGCTCATTTCCCTGTGTGCGGGAACAATTCTCAACATGTTGCTTCGTGGCTACTAAAATACAGAAAGCTCAAGAAAGCACCCAGATGAATATAGTGCAATAAACTGTTGTTTATGTGTGACATTACTTTCTATGGCTAGATTTCCAAAGCAAAGCTATTGAATTCACAAAGATACCCTCAGTTACAAATGTATGCCTTGCTATGCGAGCCAAAGAAGAGGAGAGTTATGATTACAGTAAGGGATTTTAACAGCAGATCATGGGGTAGACCCATGGCTCTGCAGTTCACAGCAACTGCTGCTTGCTGCTTCTCATCAACAGAATGAAGTTCAGTTCCCAACAGCTATGTCTAGTAGCTCACAGTTGCCTGTAACTCCAGTCCCAAGAGATTCTGACTGTCTCTTCTGGCCTCCATGGCCACCAGATCACACAAGACATACACACACACACACACACACACACACACACACACACACACACTTTACAAAGTTAAAATAATTTTTAAAAATTTAAAGCATATAAGACTAGTTACAGAAGAAACAGCAGGGGATGGTACATAGGTTTATTTCCATGAGTGCTAAATCATAATTTGCATGACATGTAAAGAAAATTGTAGAAGAAATTATAGTCTTTCTCTATGCCCTTATATTATCCTTTCTGCCCCATTACTTAAGTGTCTAGTTAAATGCATATCTTTATTTATTTTTATTGCATGAATATTTTGCATTTACAGTATTATGTTGCTTTGCCAGGTGTGTGCCTAGGCCCCGTGGAAGTCAGTAAAGGGCATGTGATCTTCTGAAGAGGAGTTACAGGTGGCTTTGGATCACTGTGTGGCTGCTGAGAATCAAACCCAGATCCTCTGCAGGAATGGCTAGTGCTCCTATCTGGTGAGCAATCTTGCCAGTCCCCAAATATCTAATGTTTTTAACTCTTCTACTCATCAATCATCTTACCTACTAGGCATTCTCCTAAGTTTAATTAGAAAATATGAACTTCGGTTTCATGAAAATATTTGAAAACTCTCCTTGCTTTTGTCTCTGAAAGGGACTATTAGATCTTTGTCAATATATTTATAGATGATCTATACCTTATCACGGGACCAATTGTAAAAGAATGATTATCCAAAATGACAGTTTGAGGAAGTCAATACTAATCATGTATAATGAATATTTATTACCAACAGGGAACAGTGCTAAATCTATGCCCAAAGAGGTAATAAACACAGCAGTTCTGTCGTGGGTATATTTAATGTTTCCATCCCCTTAAGATGAAATTGAGATTGATATGCATCCCCATATTTTCCTGAAGTACTGTAATAGCAAATCCAAAATGCAGACTCTAACTATTCTAAATTAAATCTTACATCACTATCTACTGAGTAACTATACTTACTTGAAGATTGATTTGTAGTATAACATAAGACTATGGGTTCTAGTCAGATTCTGATTAATGGAATCATACTCAGGGTAGCCGCTAAACAAAAGAACTGCATTTTTTCAGTACTTCGGCTTTTATGTATACAGTTTGTGAATTCATTCCTGTTCATTGATGTCTTATTTAGGTTTATATTGCTAAGAATAAAAAAAAAAAAAAAAAAAAACATCATGACAAAAAGAAATTTAGGGGGAAAAGGGCTTATTTTTCTCACAACTTGTAGTTAGTCCATCATCCAGAAAAGTCAGGGCAAAGCTGGAAGCTGGCAGTAGGAAGTGAGCCAGAAGCCATGGAAGACTTTGTTTACTGACTTGCTCCTTCTGACTTCCTCGGCCTGCTTTCTTATAGCAGGCAGAGCTACCAGCTCAGGCGTGGCACTGCCACAGTAAATGGTTCCTTTCATATCAGTTATCAATCAAGAAAATGTACCATACGCTTAACTACAGGGTTGGGACCTCTTCTCAGATGAGGCTCTCCCTGCCAAATCATCAATTTTGACTAGAGTTTACATAAAAGAAGGCAGCATGTTGATCTTCCACTTTGAATGTTAAATGTCCTCAACAATCTCAGGTCTCCAACACTTGGTCCCCACCTGGTGGTGCTCTATTGGGAAGCTGTGGAAACATTAAATAGGGCCTCACTCCCAAAACTCGGTCACTGAGACCTGTTTCAAAGGTTATGCTGGCTCTCTGGGCCCTTTCTTCCTACTGATTTCTGCCCACAATCCGGCAAGGAATCATATGTTTCAACTGTGTTAGCTGCGTCTTTGATGTTGTCCATGTAAGGGAAGGTATGCAATGGACATGGGGTGGCAATGAACTGATATGAATCATTCATCCCCAAAAATAATACCATGGCTTATTGGATGGTTAGACAGTCGAGTCCTTCGCTTTCATGACTTGATATTGATGGGATAACTGCTTTGATTAATTGGTTTACATAGTGTGCAGTATATGTTCCATAGAAATAACATAATGGCACCATAAATGAGCAGATGAAGACATGGAGTTTGAATTGCACATTTGAAGGCTTAGGACAGAATCTGCATTGTTCTTTATATTACTATAAATGTGTCAGTATTCCTCAGTTTCATTAAGATATATTTACATTTGTGTGATTATTCCATACCCTTGTGAAGTGTGAAGATTGATTCTATATATCATGCATTGTGTGGTGCTCACAACAGAACAAATATTACACAACGGATACCAGTCTGTTCCTTCATCTGTAGAGTATTGCTCTTTTCTTACTCACTCTTGGGGAACTGGCACAACTTAGCTCATCAATAACAAAAAGAAGCACAACCCACTAGTTTTTTTTATTTTTTGTTTTTCTTTTTGTTTTTCGAGACAGGTTTCTCTGTGTAGCCCTGGCTGTCCTGGAACTCACTTTGTAGACCAGGCTGGCCTCGAACTCAGAAATCCACCTGCCTCTCCAGTGCTGGGATTAAAGGCCTGTGCCACCACTTCCGGCTTCACAATCCACTAGTATTGTTGCTAGATATAAAGCATTCTCTCTCTTAAATTTAGAGGGGAAAGAAGTGTATTTCCAAGGTGGTGAGGATTAATATTGCTCCTCTTGTAAGACCTTAGAACATGACTATATTAAAGCTGTGGCCTTGAGACTCTGCTTTGCTATAAAACTGAAAAATCCATGTATGCATGGAATGCCTGGGTTGGCATGGTTTCATATCAAATACTGGCTGGAAATTACAGTGATGTATTCTCTGCTATGATTATTCCTTAGAATGTTTCAAACCACAAAATTCTGAAGAATTTCATTCTGGGTGAGGTTCCACAGTAAGTCACTCAGTCCCTGGACACAGAACATAACATTTATATACAGCACTAGACTGCTGCTGTTCCTACCCATGGAATACCTTGTCTCCTTGGAACATATTGTTCTTCAAGACTAATATATAACACCTTCTCAAGCCATATTCAGCCATCTCTCCCATCATCATAAAAATCATTCCTGTAACTAGAAATAATTTTGAATTATGTAGGGTTCCTAAACTGGAAATCATATTAATTGTTGATATTATTTAGCCTGTTATTTTGCTACTTCTTAATATACTTTATTCCATTAATCCTTATACAATCCTATGATAAAGACATTATTGCTATTTCTTGTTCGGAGATGAGGAAGTAAAAGCATGTAATTTTCCCAAGGTTACAAAGTGAGTCTTGGACTTTCCTAAGAGAAGATAGATGAGCTTTGCCCAGTTGATACACAAACTAGGCTTATTCTAGAATATTAATGAAGTCAATTAATCTTTTTATTATAACCTCCCCAATTCTCTGGAAATGTTTGTCAAATATGGAACATTAATAAATAATTAAAATGCAATATACTGAATAATTAAACCCACAAAGACCTGATTTATCTTTAATAATTTTAATGATATTTTTAAAGAGAAAGTTTTGATAACATATGTTAGGGGATGATAGAATATGAAGAGATGTTCGTCCTTTTTATTCTTAGAATTTGCGGGCAGGGAAGCAAAATGCCAAGGACAGTTATTCTGTCAATATGACTACGGAATGGATGTGTTTCATGGTATATTATACTTTTCTTCATCTACTAAATTTCATTTTATTTTACATTCTGAGTTGCTAATCTCCTCTCTCTCTCTCTCTCTCTCTCTCTCTCTGTGTGTGTGTGTGTGTGTGTGTGTGTGTGTGTGTGTGTGTGTGTCAAGGCTGTGTATGTGTGTATATAAATTTGTGTAAAGTTCACTAAATTTATGCATTAAATGTTCCTAGTCAGCACATTAATATTTTTAATTATAAAATCTAATGATGCAGACCCTGTATCTTCTCTGAATTATAAGAAAAATTATCAGCAAATAAAACCTAATTGTGCCTATAATACACACACACACACACACACACACACACACACACACACACACATACACACACACACATACACAAAGTGAAGGTAGTTTAAAATATAAAACTAAGCCAGGCGGTGGTGGCGCACGCCTTTAATCCCAGCACTTGGGAGGCAGAGGCAGGCGGATTTCTGAGTTCCAGGTTAGCCTGGTCTACAAAGTGAGTTCCAGGGCAGCCAGGGCTACACAGAGAAACCCTGCCTCGAAAAACAAAACAAAACAAAACAAAAACAAACAAACAAAACAAAATAAAATATAAAACTAAGGGAAGGTGGACAAAGTGCTACATGAACTGAAATTCCATGTATGTTATATTGTAGAAAACACAAAAGTACGAAAGCCGTGAAATTACCCACTTTATTGGTTTTGTGGGAAAGAAGGATAAAAATATAGCTGAGGACATATTTTAGGGCAGTGAAAGTATCACTAATGCCACTGTTTACTGAATACTGATCATCATATACATTTCAGATCCTTTAGAGTATGTAGCAGAGCCAACCATGATGGAGCATATGGGTTTTATGAGTAATGATGTATTGGTATTAGACCATTGACATGGCTCATGCGGTACACTGAGAGTAGAAGAGGCTGGGGGATTGCATAGGGCTCAGTGAAAGTATTTATAGGAAACTTATACGTCAGCATTCAGCTCCATTCATTAAATGAAATCCATTCACTTAAAAATTGAGGAGATGAGGGATAGAACACCATGATTTGTCTACTTTTAAGGTTACCCTATCCTATCCTATCTATCTATCTATCTATCTATCTATCTATCTATCTATCTATCTATTGTTTATTTATTTATTTATTCATTCATTCATTTATTTATTTTGTTGTGAAGAGGGACAGTGCCTAAGTCTTGTTAAAAAAAAAAAAAAAAAAAACATTTTATTGGGCCCCCGCTTACAGTTTCAGAGTGAGAGTCTGTGACCATTATGGTAGAGAGTGTGACAATAGGCCGGCAGGGCTTGTGCTGGAGCAGTGGCTCTCCTGGGCTTTCTAAACCTCAGACTCCACTCCCAGTAACACAGGTGCTTCAAAAAGCCGACACTTCCCAATCCTCCCCAAATAGAACAAAAAGTAGGGGCAAAACATTCAAATACATGAGCCTAAAGGTGCCATTTACACTCAAATCAGCACACCATATATTTTATGTGGTATTGCAGAAGTGGGTGGGTAAGGAATTCATGGAAACATTCCTAGCAGTAGAAAAAGTTAACTAATTGTTAGTGCATTCACTCTCCCTGTATTTCTCAATTGCCAAGTTTTTGAGCATATATGTGTGAAAACCTCTAAGAGAGGCCCTTCCCTATATCTTCAGCTAGGACAATTTCATTACTATTGCCCAACATGTTTACATATACCAATGCTTACTCTAACCGTATGTTTTGCATGTCACTTGTAGACATATTGTTCTCTCCTATTTTCTTTTCTATATCTGGATCCTATTGTTCTCATTTCCTTTGAGTAAAATTAGACACAAGTGCTCTCATGGTTATTTTTTGTCAGCCTGACACAAACCTAAACAAACTTGTAAAGAGGGACTATCTGTTCAAAGGCTGATTCCAGCAGATTGTTATATGGGCTTTGTTGTTGGGCTATTCTTGATTATTGTTTGATATAGGAGGGCCCAGCCCATGATAGATGCTACTACTCCTAGACAAGTGAATCTAGGCTGTATACAATAGTTGAGCAAGCCAGGGGGAAACAAGCTAGTAATACTGTGGATTGGTGTGGTGTTGCTGTGTATTCAAATGCTAATTACTGGCCCCAAATTCTGGTTGCCCTTTACATGGAAGTCCTCACTTACAAACACCAAGTGATGTTGGACTGGCTGGCTTTGTGTGTCAACTTGACACAAGCTGGAGTTATCACACAGAAAGGAGCCTCCCTTGAGGAAAAGCCTCCATGAGATCCAGCCCTAAGGCATTTTCTCAATTAGTGATTGAGGGGGAGGGCCTAGCCCATTGTGGGTGGTGCCACCCCTGGGTTGGTAGTCCTGGGTTCTATAAGAAAACAAGCTGATCAAGCCAGGGGAAGCAAGCCAGGAAGTAACATCCCACCATGGCCTCTGTATCACCTACTGCTTCCTGGCCTGCTTGAGTTTCAGTCCTGACTTTCTTTGGTGATGAACAGCTATGTGGGAGTGTAAGCTGAATAAACCCTTTCCTTCCCAACTTGCTTCTTGGTCATGATGTTTTGTGTAGGAATACAAATGCTGACTAACACAGATGCTTTGTAAATCTTGCTCACAAATTTCAAGTTAATTGGTTAATAAATTGTTAGAGATTGTGATGGGGCAGTAGAGAGAGGAGGCAGGACTGGAGGATGGAGTGAGGGTTCTGAGCAAAGAGCAGAGCAGAAGAAAAGGATACGAGAAGAGGTAGGTCAACATGAGAGAAGATGTGCCATAAGCCCATAGTCGGGAGAAACAGCAAGTAAAAAGTGATGTAAGTTAAAATAGCTCAAAACTTGCCCAATCTAGGCTCATAGCTATTAAATAAAATACCAAGAACATGTGTCTTTTTTATAGGTTAGTTAGAATAATTCTTTTTACAAGTAAACATGGCTCCTCCATTCTCTTTGCTTTTGTTCCTTCCTTCAGGTTACTTACTGGCTTCCAACCCTGGCTTTCCTTGTAGATAGACTGTGATCACACAAGTAAGGTGAAAAACTTTTGTCTACTACAAGTTGATTTGAGGCAGGATTTTGTCACAGCAACAGAAACCAAACCAAAGCAAGTGTCTTCACCTTTCTGTCCACCTAATAATCCTCTACTTTCACTTCAAAGTACTAAGACCTCAAGAGTGATACTTTTCTGACTTTAAATGATAACAAAAACAAAAACAAAAACAAAAAAACAAAACTCCAGATAAAAGCCTGAAGCTCTGGGCTGAGACAAAGGAAATATTATCTCAAACCATTGACCATTAGCAATTTTTCAATCCATTCCTTCATATTTGTGAAAGGAAGTTAAGTGATACTTGCCAAGTACATGTTATAAATTATACCATTAAAAATGTCTGTTGTGTAGCTAGCCTGGAATTAGGGACTGACTAGAGGAAGGGTACTATAAGTGGGACCACTGTTCCTTCCAGAGTCACAATGAAAGATTGCAGACAGATGCACAACAACATTGCTCGAGCACTTCACAGGTATCAGGTACAATGTGACTGCTAAAAAAAAATATATATTTTTTTTCAACTTAATACTTTGGGGGTGTGGGAAAAAGGTTTTGAAACTGGAAACTGGAAACAAGATAATATTACCATATTTTGGAGCTGGAGATATAACTCAGCATCTAGAACTTGGTTGTCTTCCAAATGATACAGGTTCAGTTTCGAGCAACCATACCAAGAAATTCATAATCATCTATCACTCCAGGTCCAAGGAGTCCAACACCCTCTTCTGCCTTTCTGGTTCACCAGTATACATGTGACATACACAGGTGTGTATGCACATCCACACAATCACACACACATTAATACAAATACAAATTAAGTTTTAATGATTTCCATGTTGTTGTTTCTTTAGCCCAGTGTCTTAATATTGGCACAGGTCAGAATAAACAAAAATACTGTAATATATATGAACTGAGATTCTCAAGTGATGCAATTAGCAGATAATTGCTAAAAGAAAGGATAGAAGAATAAACCAATTTGAACTCAAGTTACAGTGGCACAGGTTTCAACATTTCTATGAAAGAACCACTTTGAAAGGGGCAAAGCATGGAACTTATGTTTGTATTATAATTTAATTTTAGCTTGCGTATATTAGATTTCAGAAATAAATGAGTCTTTCATAGTAGATGAAGTAGATGCAGACACAAGGAAAGAACTTATAGATGTAATAATTATTTCTGAGAACTGAATTCTGTAGAAGCCAGAGTCTTTCTAGATTTCCACCTGCACTGTAAGTCACAATGGCTGGACAGAAAAGACAGATTTGATACTAGTTTATCTAATATTAATTAGCACATTGGTGGAGTAGGGACTGTGAATATTTTGTAGCCAAACAAATGCTTAGAAATTATGCAATCCACACATAAAAGGTCTTCCTCTCCTTCCTTCAGCAAGTGCTTGATGCATCCTGTGACTCTGATAGTGAAATCATCACTGGATAATTCAGAAGTAATATTTTCAGAGACAAAGTTAAAAAAAAAGGACTGATCAGAATCACAAGCCAGTTATCGGTAAAGGTGGAATAAATCTGACTCAAATTAATTCTCAAGTACAAGTGCCTTTCTTTGTGAATGATTTTGCTCTCAAGTTATAATACCTGAGAATGAATTTAATTATGAACTGATTAATTGTACTGGAGTGGAGGTGGACTGTTTCATGAAAAGGCATGCCATCTGACTGTTATCATCCATATAGATAAGAGCAGCAGGCTTTTGAAGTATGCCTAATCACACACAAAAGAAAGTACAAAGTATCCAGGCAATAGGATGACAGGAAAAAAGACACATCCTTAGAAATCTGTTGTCATGTGAAACTGAACAAAGTGGTAAAGGTAGTTCTTGGTGGGTAGATCAAAGAAGCTACACAAATCAGAGCAGATGCTAAGAGAAGTACAGGCGAGGTCTTGAAAACAGAGATGTTCTATTCCTATTCGGAAGACCAATTCAGTTTGGGATTTTCATCATGCTGGGTCATTTTTGTTTATATAGGATTTGTCTATGTGCTGCTGCTTTAAATTGTTGAAGTAATTTAAGATTTTAGCCTTCCTTCCTTCCTTCCTTCCTTCCTTCCTTCCTTCTTTCCACCCAAGACAGCAATTTATTATTTATTAAATGTATAGTAGAAATATAATGAAGAATGAAAAATATGATTTTTGTAGATAGTGAACTTTTATTATTATTATTATTATTATTATTATTATTATTATTACTTAGTAATAAATGATATGAATATCCAACAGGACACATTTTACATGCACAGCTCGCGACAAATCATTCTGAAGATGGATGTTTAAATACATGCAAGATATACATATTGAAAGAGCATTACCAGTATCTGGATCGTAGATTGAGAGTCTTCTCTAATACTCATTCTTTTTATAAAATCTTTCCCTTAACTAGTGTCATCAGTTTATGGCCTACTGGGAAAACAAACCAAAATATCTATGAGCACTTAGAAAAAACAGGGTTTTACCAGGACTTGCTTATATATCTGCAAGATGAACTGAATGTCAATAAAGTCTATATGTCATCCTAGGAATCCAGGAACTTGCTAAGCACTCAGGATATTTGAGAGAAAAGATGAGATTTCCTACAGGATCTCCATAAGTTGAAGCATTTTGTTTCTTACTATTTATTTCGTATTTATAATATACCCCCAAACAGGCTAACGTGGGAATGATGAACAGTATATAATCCCATGTAAGTCAAAGCACTTAGTCTGAAAGCACTGTGGACTCTTGGGAAAGCCAGAACCATTTCCTTTAAGGCTGACTGTTTCCTCTTCTGTGGCTTACTATTCATATTATGACTTAACCTCTCAGAGCATTGGCTTTCCTCTTTTCATTGCCCACATCTTTCCATGTTTTGAACCTAGACTATGCAGATAACTGGCTTTGGCATATGGAAAGTAGTGAAAGATATCTATGGTGATTCTGAGACTGAGAATCAGGAGACCTTTGGATTTCCATTACCATCCTATTAGAGCACCAGTATGTAAGAAAGTTGCTCTAGTTACTTGGTGATGAATAAATGGTGGAGAATCTCTATTCACAAGGACTGGCCTTGACTATCAACATGCAGTCATCTAAGAACATCTCTAGACTCTTCTGATAAATGAGTGCAAAATAAACACAAGAGAATCTAGAAGCATTTCCACAGCCAGACATGTACTCTTGATACATAGCAGGATGCCCTTTGAAGCTTTAAAGTTTTGGGCTTGCTTTATAGCAATATTTAACTAAAATTGTATTAAAAGTATATCATATACTGAGAAAACACTGATTGATATGGATAAAATTAAATATCACATTATCATTAATTTTATTATTGACTTCACAATAAAATTGTTACATATAAAACTATAAAACAATTAAAATGTCATGTCTTTAGTATTTCAGGTCATGTGGAGTGATATAAACCATTTATGGACATGGTCCAGTTGAAATCCATGTATATAATTTATTTTCCTTACTTCATCTTATCAATTTTATTCATAGTTTTAATTTGAATATTACTTAACAGAAATTAATAAAAAAAGTGAAGTTCTCAAACCTTACAATTCATTTCTCTTAGCATTGGAAAATAATTTAGAATCTCTTTTGATTTAAGGAGAATTGAGGTGGCATTACTCATTTGCTGATGTTTGTAACACAGAACAAGAAAGGCAATTGAATGCTTGTTTCAAGGGGAATATTTGGTCCCACTTGTCCTGACACCATCCCTTGTTCTCTCGTTGAAGAAGGCTCTTGAAAGTCATCTGCAGAGCCAAACATAGAGTGCTCTTATCTAAAAGGAACTGCTTGTCTCCATCTATGACTCAGATTATTTCTTTGCATATTAAATTACAGGAGACAGTTCCAGCTGGATCCATCAATGTATTTATAACTCAGCCACACAATTTTCCTCCAGGCAGAAAACTTGGCAAACAGGCTCCCAGCTTGGCTTCAACTTTCAAAAATGGGAACAGAAAAGTAATCATGGCAGTTATTATATCAAATTTTTTGTTTTAAATATGAATATAATGGAAAAATATGAAACTCGGCACATTATTTCCACCATAGGAGAGCATAAAGTGTGTGATATAGCCTGATCTAGTTTCTTGAGTATCCCTTGACTACTACTCTCAGTGAACTATGCCTACTAAGGTTATATTAAGCCAGTGATAATGTCCCATCAACTCTGGGAGTCAAAGAATCCCCATTATCATTTAATGTCCTGCCATTGTGTCTTGTACAAAATTTGGATCACTAGGCTGGGTGTGATAGATACAATCTATCCGTAATCACTGAAGATCATCAAAATTTGACATGGGATAGTGTACAGGCTGGCCACCTTTAATTTATATATAGATTTGCCTTATAGCATAATTATATCAGTAGTTGTGTGAGACATAGTTGAATTAAAGTTCTCTGATCCAGAAGAATTGGTTTCATATACACATCAGACCTTTGTATTTTTACTTAGAATATGACAAACTTTTAAAGTGTACTAATGTGAAGCACTTTGTTTAATGATGTAACTGAGTTTGTAAGGGTAGAATTTCAACTCTACCTGCAGTATTAACATGGTAATGAAGTTAGGATAATCTCTATATTGTGTGATCATTGAACCTTAGATGCCTCTATTTTAGTAGCACTAAGAAATTGTGTTAAGCCTTGAGTACTTTCTATAAGAGAAATTTTCAATTCCTTGTAATTAGTTAGAATTCCTGAGTTGAGGTCATTTGGCTGTTATTAAAATAATTGCTGTAGCTAATTTCAGAGAATACACTGGGATATTTAAGTTGTCTCAAAAATCCTACAGCTAAATTATGGTAACATATCTACATTCATTTCTAGAATGTTACTTATGTTCTGATTTTCATGGTTCTCATAACTGAGGATGTTATTGCTATGAAGAGAAGAAGCATGAAGGGTACTTTTCAAGTTAGTCTTTTTATTACTGTGGCAGATACCCAAGAAAAGGATAAAAGGAAACAAATTTTATTTTGTCCAGTGTTGGCTGGCTTTATGTTTCTTTGTTTCTGGGCTAGTGTTGAGGTAGAACATTGTTGGTCACCTCCTTATTGGCAGGAGGCTGCAGCAAAGGTTGGAAGAAGCAAAGGATAAGTTTATACTGTTATGGTATTTCTCCTGAGAATAAGTTCCTCAAATACAGCCACAGCATCAAACAATGTCACCATGTTATGCAACCATCAAGAGTGAAGCCACTTCTAATATCACATTCTCCAGCATCCAATATATTTTCAATGATGGCATTCCCCCATCTAATGGTAATCCTTCAAGATATGAACACATTTTGCAATATATCTTACACTCCAAATAAAAGAGAAATGTAGGTGTAGTTTGAAAATGCTTCCAGAAGTCTGAAACCACTTCAACTAGATAGACATCATTTCAGGAAATTGTACATCTTCTAGTGGGTTATATGAAAATAAACACTATAAAATGTACATTTTGCAAGAGACTTGTCTGAGCAATTTTCTTCTATCATTTGAATTGTACTTTTCTGTGTCTAAGCCAATTTCCTGTTGTTCTGCTTTTTGGGTCTAGAGAATGTTTCTGTTTAGTGTCAATATTATTAACTTTTAAATTATATGTTATGACTTAAATATATACAACACTTACCTTCCTAGATAGCTTATAAGCATCTTGAAATCCTAGTCTGTTAACTCATCCATCCTTAATATTTGAGAGCCAAGAATGGGGAACAGAACCAGAACAGAACAGAAGGGAAGCTCATTAAATGTTAGTGGAATAAATAAGCAGGAACATGCTAATTTGTTAATTCTGTCAGCAGCTGGGATCACAGACTATTATTTTAGCTAGCTAATAGCTTGACTTTTAAATAAATATTTAATTAGATTTGTAATTTATAATGTGGATTTAATTTTTTCTATCAAATAGACAATTTCCAGTACCATATTATCCCATAGGAAGACAATACACTTTTATTTTTCTCAGAGAAGTGGGAAAAGTGAATGCTAATAGCAGGTTGCACGTTGATAACATTGTTGCTCTCTGTGTCTGTCTGTCTGTCTGTCTGTCTGTCTGTCTGTCTGTCTGTCTTTGTCTCATAGATCTGTGTGTGGGGTGGAGTATGGGTGTGTGTGTGTGTGTGTGTGTGTGTGTTCATTTGTAAGTTCATTGGGTCAACTCTGGTAATTCATTTCTGTATGTTTTCTATGGATATGTGCTGGTAAGTGCTTCTATGCTAAAATGCATACCATACCACCTTTAGGGATTAGCAACCTGATCTGAGGAGCCAGACACTCAGAGAGAGGAAAAATCATCTTTAAGAGCATCTCATTGAAAGTGAACTGAGTTTCTTCACCTTGCCCTTTGTCATTACCTCCCACTGTCTCTGGAATGAAGTAGTTTTCACTCTGCTCTGATATAGCCATATTATATACAGCCATCAGCAAATGTATCGCAAGCTCTTGCTGAGGATAAGTGTTCCTGAATAAAAATGATCTTGAAAAATATTTAGGAAATGAGATGTGTCCTATTTCTGCTACAGTGTTGGCAATGCATGTGATATTGTTTTTATTCATTAAAATTACTGTTAGTTTATATAAGCATGCACAAGGAAATGCAAATGTAGTTTTTAAAAGATAGTATATATTCAGTTACATATCAGAGAAAGATCTTCCCTATATTAATAAATATAATGAAATGTAAATAAAGAAAATATCTAATAAAAAAAAGAAAGGAAAAAATATAATGAAGGCCATAGCATCATATCTGTGTTAAAATTCTTGAATGAATTTGTCAATTATAAACGTGTATATGAAAAAAATATAGGTTGGTTATACGGTCCAGTAAATTCCAGTATTAAAAAGAATCAAAGGGAATTTTCACATATGAAACTTGATTGGCCTATATGTCCAGACTATTTCTGATATTAATGTTATTATTCATGAATTGTTATTATTCAACCTTCTGTAAATAGCAAATGACCAAGGCTGTATCTGATAGAAACTTAATTGTGCACCCTGCCTAAAATCATTCCATATTTAAGCTGCCCATTGTAATGGGTTTTGGAGTGTCTCTGCTGGACAAGCATATTCAGATGAAAGCATAAGGGTGAGATGCTCAGAAGGGGATCACCAGGGAGCACAGGGTGCAGAGAGATCCTTCTGTTCCCCTTTCCCATACAGAAAATAGTAGTCATCTCTCCACAAGTCTGAGATACTCCTCTAAACCCAGCAACTCTAGCTGTAACCCAGGATTTCCAGGTGTAGAACAGTAAAACATTAATTTGTGCTTTTTAAGTCTTCTATAGAATGACAAATTGCTATAGTAACATGAGCTATACCATATAGTGCCATCTGTGAAGCTGATTGAGTAATTGGAGGGCTGTGTACACATATATTCATCACTACTGAGAAAATATTGCCTGTTTCCCTGCCTTTCTTCCTCTTTTTTTCTTTTTTTTTTTTTTTTTTTTTCTTTTTTGTAGATACTCAAGTACCTGTGGCAGACCTGGCTATTGTTTTGCAGATTCGAATTGTCTGGAACTCACAGAGATGTGTGTGACTCTCCCTTCAATGTTAGGTTTAAGAGCAGGTGGCATCATACCCAATTCCAAGGGTGTCATTGACTTTGAATGACTGATTATGAAACCTGATGGTGTCTGAAAGCTTTGAAAATTGCTTCAGAGACAGATCTACAGGCATCGATGGCACTTAAGTTCCAGGAAACCCATTCTGTGATGATATATTCAGTTAGGAAAAAAAAATCTTTTTTTGTAACCTATCAAGGTATAGTGAAGAAATGGAATATTATACTTTATCACGGTAAGGTCAAGTACAAATTATTTCAGTTAGCGGTGTTGAATGTCAAAACACTAAACACAAATATATCTGGAGCTGGATTAAGAGGATAGTCATGAGCATTAGCTATCTGTCAGTTATTCATTCGCTTTTATGTTTTCTCAAAAGGCCTTCATAACGGAGTCGTATGCACTACAAAACATTAAGCCCTAAACAAACCTAACCAGCACTGAGAGCTACAGTCAGTCATTGGGTGTCTTTGTTTCCTTTACTGATAACACAGCCTGACAAAAACAACACGTGAAAGAAATCATTTATTCTACTTCACAATTCCAGGTTCCAGTCAGTCACTTCAGGGCATCAAAGTGGAAGGAACTTGAAGCATCTCATCATATGTGCATCCAAGCCCAGAGAAGGAATTACTGCATGCACATGCACGCTTGGCTTACTCCCACGGACAATG
Organism: Mus minutoides; assembly: GCA_902729485.2. Lineage (NCBI taxonomy): Eukaryota > Metazoa > Chordata > Mammalia > Rodentia > Muridae > Mus > Mus minutoides. The sequence continues at coordinate 1,400,777 of LR749855.1, forward strand.
TTGCCCAGATTCAAAGAGATAGTTGCTACTACCTCAATGAACTCGATCTTAAAATCCCCCACAGGAGTGCCCTGAAGCTGATAAACAGTTTATCCATGGAATGGCCTTCCTAGGTCATTCGAGATTGTATGACATTGACAAAATTAATCTATATTGTTAAAAACAGAATCCTCAGAAATGCTGGGTTTTATACTTTTTACTTTATTTTTTGTAGTTTTTTATTTATTCTTCTCTCATATATGATATCATGAAAACAGTTTCCCCTCCCTCCTCTCTACCTAGTCTCCTTTATCCATGCCTCCTTCCCCTTTAGAAAAGGGCAGGATTGTCAGGAATATCAACCAAATAAGACATATCAAGTTGCAGTAATACTGGACACTTCCCTGATAGAAACCCATCAAATCAAGTAATTTGGGACCACAGGGGATCAAAAGGACTAAACCAATAATCAGGGAACCTGTATGGTTCTAACCTAGGCCCTCTGCTTATACATTATAGGTGGGTCTCCTGGTATGGGGCAGTGAACTGTGCACAGAGATCCTGGTTCCTGGTCAAGCACAGGCCTTAAATCACGGTGACCCTAAGGGAAGGAAGGTGTTCTGCTATGCCTCCTGGGTCCCTGTCTCCTATCACAGCTATAGCCTTCCACAGCCTCCCACCCTCACCCCCAGAGGTGTGTGGCCATCAGTCATGTAGGCAATGCCCCAAAACTCCTGGTATTCTGCCTGGACTCCACCCCCACAGTTACCTGGCAGCATCCAGGTTGCCCCAGCCCACTATAAAAGGAGCTGCTTGCCCCATCCTTTCCCTCCTACTCTCTCTCTTACTCTCTTAGTCTCTTGCTCTTACTCTTACCTCTCGCCCTCCTGCTTCCCCTCACTTACCCCCTTCTCTCCATATGACCATGGCCAGCCTTTACTTCACTACTCTTTTTCCCTTTTTCTGCCTTTCTATAATAATCGCCTTAAAACCATAGACTGCCTCTTCACATTGGGACCTGCCTTGCTGGAGCAATGGAGCAGTTCTTTCCCTAAAGCCAAAGGTCTAACCTCCCAGTGGGAGGCCTACCAGCCACAGGCCACCAACAAACCAGCAAGCCAGCTGCAGACTGAGCAAGCCTATGACTCATCCTCCTGGTAACCAGCTAGAGCTCTCTTCTCCTTGCCCCTTTCACTTTGGCCCTGGGCCAGAGTCTGCCCGTGGGCCACCACAGGTTCTCAGCTCTTCCTTCTTTCTTCTCAGTAGCATCTCGGTATACAGGATATCTGAAAGCCTGAGAACGTGTCGGCCTCTGTGCAGGCCTAGGAACCCCAGCCAACTCCATCAGGTCCACAGGGACCTCAGACTGTGCCTTTCAGAGTGGGTCCTGCGGCTTCTCACAGCCCAACACCTCCCGGTGGTGCTGTGGGGGTACCCATAGTCAAACTTCCAGGGTCCTCTTCACCCAGCTGCCCTAGCCAGGGTGGACAGGGGACCTCACTTTTTAATCCACATCTTGCTCTTCTTGTGAGACTCTTAACAATGCGAGCCAGGTCTGTCAATGATTTTAGCCTGCATTTTGGGATATTTTTGCTCTTGCTTCATATTGTAAGAGGCTTCAATTTTTGCTGATGTGATGTTTAATGTTGTCACTTGAAATTCCCTTAAGACTATGCAATTACCCTGATATTCTGCTATGTATGTCTCATTTTAAGAGCATAGTATAAAAAACGAACCTTATTTAACTTATATTTAATCGGTGTTTTAAAAAGGTTAATATGAGGAGTTAGAGTAAGAACTGAAGGAGTTGAAGGGCTTTGCAACCCCATAGGAAGAACAACAATATCAACAAACCAGACCCTCCCACCCCCAGCTCTCAGGGACTAAAGAGTACACATGGAGAGACCCTTGGCTCAAGTGGCAAAGGTAGCAGAGAATGGCATTGTCTGGCATCAATAGGAGGAGAGGCCCTTGGACCTGTAAAGGCTCAATTTCCCAGTATAGGGCTATACCAGGGCAGTGAGATGGGAGTTGGTAGGTGAGAGGGGAAGCACTCTCAGAGAAGCAGGCAGAGGGGGGATAGTATAGGTGAGTTCCGGAGGGAAAACTGGGAAAGGGATAACATTTGAAATGTAAATACATAAAATATCCAATAAAAAACATAAAAAAAAAATAAATTACTAATTTTTAATTAAACAAAAACCAGGTTAATATATTGCTTTAATCCTAAGATATGTATTATTACATGCCCCTGACACGGATAACAATATATGTAAATATGTGTATGCCATGATAGTTCTTGGCTGGAAAGAGTGAACAAGTTGAAAACAATCTTGTACAAAAAATACCTGTAATAAATGTTGCAAGCAGTTTATGTATATTTCTTGATAGAAATATGATTTGGTACTGAGGACATTGGAGACAAGATCAATTGAAGTTAATAACCTAATACATTGTAAAAATGCTGTTAAATATCCAGTAAAGTCTCCCTCCTTCCTTTCCTTGTAATTCTTCCTATGCAGTTCAATAAGTATAGAGCAAATCCATTTGATACAAATGAGAGACAGCCCACACAGCAACATTGAGACAGTTTCACAGCACACCAGCAATAGGGCCGTCAGATATCAGGAAGGCAAAGACACACAGCAGACAAATCCTCATGGACAAGCCAAAACCTAAAAACTATGGCCAAACAGTATATACCAAAAGAAAGTGGAGAATTCAAACTTTGACTTGCTTTTGGTCAAAATAATCAAATAGGAGGTGTTTGTATTTATGCCTTAATAAAGCACCACTGCCTTTCGATGTGTCTGAGGTCACATTTAATATGTTTACCAACTCAGTCCATAACCTCTTAATTAAGTGGCAGATATTTTCTCAATTTTCCTCACATCAAGTCAACAACTTCTTCAGTTCCCCAGCCTTTAACTATCTTACTTTAAAATAGTAAAATAGCTATGAGTGAGACACTATGGGTAATTCCAAATAAAACATATACCCCCATATATCAACTTAATGGAACATTGTAACATGAGTATAAACTGAATCTTTATACAATTCTGAGAAATAACCAATGACTTTTGCTATTATTCCTGGAGGCAGTGTGGTGAAGTTGTATCATACATGGTGTCATGGAGTCCAAAGGGAGAATGAGCAGCTAAGCTCGGTGGCATGTGTCAGAGAACAGGATGAAATTGTTAACAAAAGTACCCTGAGACTGTCCAACAAGAGAATAATAAGGTCTGGTTTGTGGCCAGATTAGAAACAATCCTGTACAACTATGATACAGGCAATACCCAATGATCTAAGACATAGGATGAATATGTCTTAGAGGTACAGACGCAGAAGCAGTTTCACTGAGAATAGGGGGAAGCAGAAACAGGTGGAAAAAGAACAGTTATCTTTGTCCACCAAGATTCTGTGGAATAAACAACTCACTATAAGAACTAGTAGGGCCGGCAGCAGCGAACGGGGCCGACCTGAGCCAGAGGGGCTGAATGGTGGCGGCCAGAGCAAGCGGGGCCGGCCGGAACTAGTGGGGCCGATCAGAGCTAGCAGGGTTGACCTGAATGAGGAAAAAAAAATAAAGACTCACAGGACTGGAAAGATGGCTCGGAACTGGAAAGAGCACTTGTTGCTCTTGCAGAGGACCTGAGTTAGGTTCCCAGTACTCACAGGTGGCTCGCAACTATCTGTAATTCCAGTCCCCGGGGACCCAGCATCCTCTCCTGACCTCTGCAGGCACCAGGCATGCAGGTGGTGCTCATACACACATGCCGGGCAAAACACTCTTACACAGAAAATAAACAAATAAATAACTTAAAAAAAAGAAAGAAAGAAAGAAAAAAAAAGAACTAGTAGTCAACCAGGAATTGAAGTGTCGCTCTAACAAATGTGGATTTAAAATGACAATACTGTCTCTGCAGTATACTCCCTTAGCCTTTTTAGCCCCTGCCTTCAAGTTTGTTTGATTTTACTTTTTTTTTTCTTTTTCTTTTTCTTTTTTCTTTTCTTTTTTTTTTTTTTTTTTTTTTTTTTTTTTTTTTTTTTTTTTTTTTATTTTTTTTTTTTTTTTTTTTTTTTTTTTTTTTTTTTTTTTTTTTTTTTTTTTTTTTTTTGGTACTTTATTTCAGATCTAAGAAAAGGCTATATCCCTCTACATACAGCTAGCATTTTGTGCCTGTGGATATCATTCTCCTTGCTTTGAATTACTTTCACTTGCATGTTTTAAATTCATGCTCAATTTCCTATATTTCTTACCATATAACTTTATTAAAATGTCTTCTGTATTATCCTCACAGGTAGACTCCCTTGGTCCCAGTGTTCACAGCATGTGCTCTTTTTCATTGATGAACTTATCTCAATTTATAAGTGTATTGGTGTGCACACTGATTAATCCCTGTTTATTCCCATGGAAGCAAAGGTCCTTTGAGAGAACCTGTACACACTGGAGAAATAAAAGAATATCAAAACAAGGTATGGTGACCCGTATTTGGCCTGAATAACTATTTGTAAATTTATTAATTTATAATCAGTCCATAACTTGAAATTATTAGCAACTGTGGCTAAATGGAGGCTCCTTGGTGGAGATGATAACTCCACCACAGCTACACAGTAATATTCTTAAAGAATCCTGCAGCAATAAAATAGGAGATGTAGTTTATTTTGATTTGGCTGAGATGAAATTGCCACACTGTTTTGGAATACTTTACTTTTAAAGAAACATGGTACCGCAAAAGGCGTACTTGCCTCTCAATTCACACAACATCAACTTTCTGACATGGGATTCTGGACTAGAGATACACAATGCCACTGGCAAAATGCTTGGAAATAGTCAAGTGCTGTGAATTCTTTGCACAGACTTCTCTACACAGATGAACTTCCTGAGCTTGCTGGAGGAAGCTCAAAGAACAGCCTCCAGCAGCAAGCAATACTGTTAAAGTGACTGACATTGAATGCAACCTGGAGTCCAAAGTTACCAGCTGACAAGGAAGAGGAGATAGGAGGAGAGAAGCAGGGCAAGAGCAGTTGCAGAGGCCCAAGGCAGCAGATGGCAAGCACCTTCTGGGGTTAAAGAGAGCTCATAGCAAATGCCACCAGAGACCTTTCTAACAGAAGAACAGCTGGTGACAGAAGTAGTGAATGCTAAAGAAGCACCCCCTCTCTTCCACTGTAATGTCTGAGATAATAGGAAAGATAAGAATAGGATGTATTCATTTTGATATCTCTTTTATTCGTCTCTGAGGAGAGAGTCGACTAGAACAAAATAGCATCTATTAAATTGTGCTTGCTCTGTAGCAAACATTGTTCTTATTCCTGGACTTCTATTAATAAGTAAATTCAACAACGCTGATGGGTAAGTGCCCTGGCAACTTGTTAATTGTTACTTTTTTATTGCTTTGCTAAGATAGTGATAACAGTTCGTGAAAAAGGCAACTTATAGAAGAAACAGTTTACTGGAAGACCAGTCAGCACAAGGTACCAGTGAGAAGAGAAAATGAACAATTACATGTTCTGAGGACAGGCAGTTCTCCACTTGGCCAGAAGTTTGGGAGAGCATTAACATGAAGAGACTGTAATAAACACTGTGTAGTCCTCTGCTCTGTTCAGGAACTGGGTGAGATCATTTGCATCTGTTTGACGGTACAATATTTTGTGCTATCTATGGGAAATATTCTAATTTGATACTAGCCTTTCATAAATGAATATTTTTACAATACATGCATGTGTAAAGAGTTTTGATTGGTAGTGAGTCTGTTTTAATTAATACAAATTCTTAACAGAGAAAGGTTGACATGTGCTATGGCCCAATTTCTTATATCAAATAGTGTTAACACCGAAAATCAAAACCAATTCTAACATTTTCAATGTGACAAACTTGGACCTAGCATCTCTAGATTACTAAGTTTAGCCACTCTCACACCTACAATGCTTCTGTTTCGTTGTGCACATTTGTATGGGATACAGTGTTAACAAAAATTAAAGCTGTAAGTCATTCAAAGAGTAAGACATTCCTTATGTTATTCATTGAAAACACAAGAAACGTTTAATAATTGGTACAAATTACAAGGTGTTCATCCCTAACCATTTATCTTAACAGAACATTCTTTGAAAGGACAGATGGGAACAGATTTTATAAAAGAAAGAAAAGTATATTTGCATGAAATTAAAAAAAAAACACAGACGTTTGTGCTGCTTCAGATGTCTTTGTGGGCAGAAATAGTTCTTTTCAAAGATGATTATGCTATGATAGAAATATGTGATGTGGATTTTCTTTGACTATAAACTCAGTTACTTATTACACAGGCCCATCGCCTTCCTTAACTAGCATATACTCAAGTTCTAGCTCAACTTCTAAGTGTATTTATCATTGGCCAGAGTTAAAAGCACCTCGCTGTTCTAAGAAGATGATGACCAGAGCAATGGATTTTACAGGGCCTGAAAAAGAGGTGGCCTGTATCTCTAACTGTCCCTCTCAATCGTCATCTCACACCAATGTCTCATTGCCTTCTACACCAGAGCTAGTATTAACTCTTCTCCTGCATTCTCACACCGTTTTCTCTCAATAGGCATCTGCTCAGTCTTCAAGATCATGATTTTCTATTTTAGGAGGAAAATGACTTCAAAACTAGAAAGTCATATGTATGTATATATGTTCCCTGTTGGTGTACTGGCTCAGACCTATAACCCTGAAGCTCAAGGGTATCAGGAAAGGCACACATTCAAGGTCAGATCTCCAGGTTGAGTATATATAATGAACCTAGGCTGGTCTTGCTTGCATTCTGAGGCAGTGTCTCAACAGGTATGTAAAACATAATAGGTTTGATGATTCATAATTTTTAATTAAAATTAAAATATTGTAAAATATATAATTTTATACTCCCCCAAATTAAAGTAAAGCTTTTTGTCATTTGGAAATTATAATTTAAAGGTAAAGTTAAAATGTCAGATATCTTTTCACTTATAGAGTTGAGTGTGTGTGTGTGGGGGGGTGTATATTTTAAGTGCTCAGCTATTTGCTGTCTTGTAATGTGGATTTTTCAGGAAAAATGAGAAGACAACTGTTAAAAAAAGCTTTTGGCTGCTCCCAATCATTTAATGTGTGTAAGTAACGATGGTTAGTACATCTCTTGATAGGAGACATGAATTAATGTATGTGTCTATCACTAATTCTGGTAGGATTCATAAATGAATGCACTGAAAGAATTATTGCAATGGAGAGCCGTGGCCACATGTCTGTTCACCCAAGAGAATACACTAACAATAGACCAAACCAAAATTCCATTCATGCTTACATTGATGAACCAAATTTTTATTTGGGTTCTTTATAGAAGCATGGATGAGTCAAATGCACCTGCGGTACTAAAAAGCCACACATCCCCATATCCTAACTGGTGATTATTCATGAAAGCTGAAGCATGGGAGTTCCCTCACTATGAGTAAGCTCCAGTTACTAGTTCCCAGTGACTATCCACTGCTTATACAAAGCGTTTCTGTGGTAGTTGCTGCATAAGTCACAAAATTTTCTGAGTTTTATGGTCCTCTTTTCATCCTTTTTCAATTCCCATCAAAGAGCATGTAATTACCTGTGTCTCAAACCTCCATCCCCTCCATTATATGATTCTCATTTAGGTAATATGGTCTATAAGCTAGATTAAATTTGTGTTTCTTGACCCCACTGTAATTTTAACTATAATTCTATGGGCGTAAAATGTTCTCACATGAGAAAGGTTATCAACTCTGCTGATATGTGCAAGCTTCAACATGACTTACTACTTCCACCCTGCATTTTTCTCGAATGGGCTTATTTCATTAAATGGAACTGTGCGGGAAAATTTGTCTCTCTTCTTGGTGAATTTGTGACTGAATGGCTCCATAGATTTCAACATTCAGGTTCCAGTGGCTTACTGAGAAAAATTACATTCTTGTTGGAGAAAGGGGGCTTAAATGTTTTATTTCAAGAAAGTATTCAGATGATTAAATATACAACTTAATTGGAAGAGTTTGTATTAATAGATGATTTGAATTTATTTCTCCAAAGTATATAATTCACTACAGCTTTCATTCATTTCTTCATGCAGGCCTAAGACCTGGAGGAAATATAACCTCCAAAACCAGGCAAAAATAAATAAATAAGAGTTACAAAAGAATTTATGGTAGGTAATTTTATTTTATTTTCTACTTAACTTCAGCTTTATAAAATATAAAAATTTATGATTGTAATTTCTATTATAATAGTATTCTCCCAATCTTTTTCTCTTACACACACACACACACACACACACACACATGCATGCACACACACACACACATGAAGCTAATTGCTTTTTCTTTAATAAATGTGTCCTATGTTCTGATTCATTTGAATACTTGGTTCAGAATTGGTGATGTTGTCTGAGGATGTTATGGTGGAACTTTTACGCCTTGTGAGCCTTGGTGGAGGAAGTTCATCAGTGAAGGTCTCTTCTTAGATTTTGTAGTCTTGCTTAATTTCTTCTTCTATCTACTTTCGCTGTGCAGTTGAGATGGAATTAGCCAATATTCGGACCCCACAGCCTGCTGTCATGAGTTTCTGATCATTATGGATAACCTTCCAAAATTTTAAGACAAAATCAATTCTCTCTGAAGTTACTTTTCAACAGAAGGTGTTATCACACCATTAAATATTAATAAATTAATGTATTCTGATAGAAACAAAATATTTACAGATAAAAACACACTTGGGAATAATTGATCACCAACATTGTGGTTATAATTATAAGATGAGAAGGAAGTTTCTTTCATCCCATGAGCTAAATTTGAGGCTCCATACACATAGAAATGATGCTGGAAGCCATCACAGTTGTGTAAAATAATGCGATGTGCAATTTAGATTTCTTTACAGGAAAATAGTTAATAACCATTAGAAAGAAATATGATAGCTGATGACTTTTACATGGAACACTTTCAGCCCTATTTCCACAGCTTCCTAGCCTACATGACACTTATGATACTTTCTTCACATCATGGAAGATGACATTTGCTCAAAAATATCTATTGTCAATAAATATGATATTCTTCTTCTGGACAAACTTTGATGCAATCTTCTTACTCATTAGATTGCCAGATATTCTAGAGGATCTTCTTTGTGATACAATTTTTTTTCCTGATTTTCTATGCATGTTTTCTACTGTCATTCCACAAGAGTCCTACCAACAAGTCTGTTCTGTATAGATTGTAGCAATATCCCTTTTAAGCTACCCAACACATGAACACACTGAGAAAATCATCAAGAAGGAAAGTAAAATGTGGTAAGTGTTTTTTTAACAGTCTCTATTCCCATTTATTCACCTGTATAGGGTACTCTATGTTCTCCATGTAGTGTTTGGTTCATATGATTATTACTGAAGAAGGAAAACTTTCATGTGGGCCAAATTGCCAATTTTCACAGTGCTTTATCCTACCATTAAAAAGAACAAGTTCATTTAAAGATAATATGGCATTATGTTTTCCCTTAGGCTTATCCTCTGTGATACTTATTTCTTTTCATAATAAGAAGTGCCAACAGGCCAGGCAGAAATCAAACATCCTTGTCCCTCGAGATAAGTGGCTTTTAAAAATAAAAGCAGAAATTCATTTTAACCATGACATTCCATCGATGTGTAACTGTACCAGCATGCCTATGATGTGGACATCATTGACAATGTGAATGGATTCAGCACCATTTAAATCCTACTCACCATCTTCTGTATGATGTAGATAACTTCACATGGTGGCTACAAGAGACAAGAGCACCTTACAGGTGGCTCTGTGATCATCCTTGACAGTATCTACACTGAGTATTTAATATACAACAGATATTTTTTTCTGGGTATTATATAAGTATAACTGAATTTAAAAGTTATAGCAACTTTACCCTGTTGATGTCATCACAATGACCAGTTTTTAAACATTCAAGCCAACCCTGGAGAGTTTGAACAAACAAGAAACACTCAAGGTCTCACTCTACAAGTACCAGTTGTACTATGTAGATGACTCTGATAAATTAATTTAATTTGTTTGTTCCAAGGTCATATACTTTCTTTTTCTTCTCTTACCTTTTTATTTTTCCATTTAATATCCCTTTGAGTAATATCACGAAATATAGAAGCTGGGATTAGTTAGGTGTTTATTTCCCCTGACATGCCTTCATGGAATATAGGATCAACATGATTTCATTGTACAAAACATATCTTTACATATCTGTTCAATCAGAAATACTTAACAGGGTTTGTTGGGTTTTTTTTTTTTTTTTTTTTTTTTTTTTTTTTTTTTTTTTTTTTTTTTTTTTTTTTTTTTTTTTTTTTTTTTTTTTTTTTTTTTTTTTTTTTTTTTTTTTTTTTTTTTTTTGCTCATTTTAAATACAGATGTTCTGGATTCCTTCCTCAGTTCCATATATAGATATTTACTTTTTCTTAGCAAAATCTGTGCCCATTTTTTTCTTATAAGCAGATTTATTACAAGCTAGTTACACTTTAGTGCAGTCCTTTTTAAAAGATAAAAGCATATTCCAGAAAAGTTACATTAATTTATAATTTATAATCTGACAGTAATCTTTGCTTCATTGCATCTTTACCAGCACTTTACATTTTTTTTGGCAGACCTTTTATTTTTTCTTTGTGAGTTTCACATATGCACCCCAGTCCCACTCATCTCCACATCCCCTCAGATTTGCCCTTTGTCCTTACAACCTCACCATAAAAGTAAAACAAAATAAAACAAAACACATAAACAATAACAACAGCAAAAATGCATAGGAAACTTCCATTCATGGAAGCTGAAGTATGTCACATTGTGTCCCACATTATATTCCTCTGTCCACAAATCTTCACTTGAAAATGGTGATTTGCAATACCATTGATATGGTATGAGATTTCTGGCATCTCTGACACTATCAATATTTGATTCCATTACATATAACATTGTTTTTCAATATTGGATCCTTATTGAGATTCCTCCCATTGACCCCTGAAAGAATAGAGCACAGTAAATAAGATAGATTGACTAAAATAACCTTTCCTACTTTAAAGCATAGATTCTCTCTCTCTCTCTCTCTCTCTCTCTCTCTCTCTCTCTCTCTCTCTCTCTCTCTCTCTCGGCCTGGAGAGATTTAAAACTACAAGTGCTTGCTATGCTTGCAGAGAGAAGCATAGAATAGTTTCTTCTGAAAGGCTTCCTCCACCATGGAAACAGATGCAGAGACCGACAGCCAAACAATACCAAACTATAAGTGAGTGGTCAAGCACACACACACAAAAGACCTACAGGGTAAGCTAACCTGAGCCTATAGGGGCTCACAGAGACTGAACTACCAGCTAAAGAGCATGGATAGGCTGGAACTAGGACCCTTATACATTTATAGAAAATGCGCAACTTGGTCTGCATGTGTGTCCTCTGAGAATTAGAGAAGGAATTGTCTCTGACTTTGTTGTGGACCTTGAGATACTTTTCTTATAACTTGGCTGACTTGTGGGGCCTCAGTGGGAGAGGAAGGGCTCAGCCAAACTGTGACTTGATATACCAGAGGAAGTGGGTAACAATATGTGCCTTTTCTTCTCTAAGGAGAAGGAAAGGGGGAATAATGGAAGCAGGGGTTAGGATGGGACTGGGAGGAAGGAAGGGGAGGGGGCTATTATTAGACTGTAAAGTAAATAAAGAAATTAATGGAGGAAAAAAAAAACTGCAAATACTGCCAGGCCTAACAGCAGGCTACCATATAAAAGGAGTGCTTGCTTTGGCTGGAACATTCTTTAGATTCTTTGGATTGGAGTTATAGAGCTAATAATAAAAATATAATTTGTTGCATCTGTACTTTCTATTTATGACTGAATTCATAAGCCTGGATAAATATGAGAACTCAAACACAAGTCTAGAGGCAAAATGATATAATCTGTACTTCTGACTACATTTGTTTGTCTTTCTTCTGTGAACCCTGCACAAATAAGGAGGGAACCTGATTGCTAGTCAGTCAGGGCTGTAATGATGACTCCTTATCTTTATGGCTACTCTAACAGCAAATGGAAAAGGCTCCTGACACCTAGGTTTAGCTCGGTCTTATGGGTACACAATAACAATTTGATGGTGATAAAACTAAAAGGCAAGTGGAGAATCAGGGTATTGTGGATGTGGTCTAATGCTTGTATTATGTTAATTGTGTCCAGAATTGGCACATAAGACTGAGGGTACCTGCCCCCAGTTGGATTTGATTAGTAAATAAAGTTACTGGAGTCCAATGACTAAAGAGAGAGAGAGAGAGAGAGAGAGAGAGAGAGAGAGAGAGAGAGAGAGAACTTTAGGATTCCTGGGCAAGGGGACCAGGGTAGGAAGAAGGAGATAGAGCCACCATGCTAGAAAAGGAGTAGCTGCCTGGCCTGAAAGCTACAGAAGAGAGAGCATAGCAATCATGGAAGAGCTGGGAAGAGCAGCCCCAGGGGTTCCCCAAACTGGGTTTGGGGAAACAATGACAGGATAGATTTTAGTAAGTAATAACTCAAGAGTATCGGAGGGGAGGTGTTAGCCATGTGGACGTTTGGCAGTGGCTCAGACATTGAGCTTATTGCAGCATATTAAAATATTAAGCTGAGTGTATATGTCTTTCATTTGGAAACCCAGAACATTGGGCAGTTAGCAAGGAATTTATGTGGCTCTTGCCTGGTTGATTTGAGTAGAGATTAATTGTCAACTGCCTCATCAGGGCCTGTGACACAGTGGAATCCAGGGATAATCATCCTCACCAGAACATTTTTTTCTGCTTAGAAAGGAGCCAAATTTATCTTATCACTCACTCTCTGTCTTGGCTCCTAGAACTAATACATGAGAATCCAGAAAAAAAAATGTTGGTACATTTGGACATAAGAAAAAAAAAAAAAAACTGCAGTTGTTAGTAGATAAGAAATAGCAGGGGTTTTTCAAAATGATGGCTTGGAGTTGCTCATCCAGACCCCCAGGGAAAGGCAACCACTGACAGCTTCATCAGACAGAAGTATCAACTCCCATTGAGTTCATCGCCACTACTATTTATCTGTGAAGTTGTTCTACTAGAGCCCTCTCTAAAATGCCCTCAAACTGTGGACATGTTTACAACACTCATGTATTTGTCCTCAGCGGTCTTCTTTGTAGGTCTTTGGATAATCTTTTTTTTTACCCCTTCAAAATATATTTTAAAGCAATGAAGTCAGGTGTTTGGGCTTTGCCTTCTAGATATAAAGTATGGCTATCATTATTAACTTTTATTTTCAAACTCTACTACGTTTTTGAAAGTACTAAGAATCCCATATCAAAAGAAAGAATCCCATATCAAACCTGACAGAGTGTGGCTATCCATTAGGCATTTGCTCTGTGTTAGCATCATGTTAATTTTGTGTCATTGAGCTTCTAATGATGAAGTTTAGGATAGGCACAAACAAAACTTATTTGTCATGTTATGAACTTAAAAATTATTATGAGGAAGGCTAATAGGAATGTGTGTAGCAATGTTTGTTTGTGGTTCTCTGAAATTTTTGAGGATTGCATTTGGAGTGAACTGTAAATCCAGGTTACATTTTTGGGGCACTTTCTACTAAATACCTGATAGACCATTACAGTAGGGTTGATTTTCACTTCTTTTTTTTTTATTTTTATTTTATTATATTTAATATTTGTTTTTACACTCCAGATTTTATCTACCTCCTGGTCCACCTTTTGATTGTTCCACATTCTATAACTCCTCCTCCCTTCTCTGCAAGGATGTGCCCCACGCCCTCAGCCCAACTCCACCAGACCTCCCCACTCCCTGGGGACTCCTGTCTCTTGAGGATTAGGTGCATCTTCTCTGACTGAACCCAGAGAGGCAGTTATTTGCTGTATATGTGTTGGAGGGCTCATATCAGCTGGTGTATGCTGCCTGGTTGGTGGTCCAGTGTCTGAGAGATCTTGTGAGTCCAGGTTAATTGATACTCCGGAGAAGCCCTGAGGACCAGGAGAAAGAATGAAAACAAGCGACCTTGGGAGGTAGGAGGTGGGGGAACCCTCCAGAATGTACAAGATCCCTGGGAGGTGAGAGACTCAGGACTCAAAGGAAGGAACTTTAGAAGAAATGCCCTACAGTAGGGAGCAGGGACTTGTAGAGACTACCTCCAGTAGAATGACAGCACATTAAATGAGGGATGGGGCTGCCATTCCACAGTCAAAAACTCTGATCCAGAATTGTTCCTGTCTGAAAGAACTGCAGGGACAAAAATGGAGAAGACCCTGAGGAAAAGGAGGTCTAGCCTCAGGTCCAAAGTGAGATTCAGCTCAAGGGGAGGCCTGAAGGCCTGACACTATTACTGAGGCTATGGAGTGCTCACAAAAGTGGTCCTATCTTGACTGCCACTTGAAAGACCCAACAAGCAGCTGAAAGAGTCAGATGCAGATATCTGCACCCAACCAATGGACAGAAGCTGCTGACCCCTGTGATTGAATTAAAGAAAAGCTGGAAGAACCTGAGGAGGAGTGTGACCCTGTAGGAAGGAAAACCAACAATCTCAATTAACCTGGCATGATTTTTTAAAAATAAATTGATCATGAACAGATGCTGTGAGGAACACTCTGTTCACACATGCACACATGCTGCAAATAAGTAATGGTATTAGCCAGTATTTTATCTCAATCAAAATCACCTCAATCAAATTGGCATTTGATGCATTCAATTTTAACACTTCCATGTTAATTCATGTTTATAAGAAGGCCACTGAATTCTTAGGAAATCCAAGGCTTTAAAATATCTACATGAATAATTTCAGATTTGTATTGGATCTGTTTAGAAATGATTTTGACCAGATTATGTCAGACATGCTAAGGCAGACAGTCTGTAGAGGAGGTACAGCAACCTCTATTTAACAAGTCTCTGGGAGTTCCTGTTGAACTGTTTTATCTACTGCTGTTTTCAAACCACGATCAGAGAATTTACATGAAGAAAGCCATGGCAATGGACTATTTATTCCCTTTAAATTTTCTGGGGGAAACTGAAAAGTAAGGGAATCATTGCAACGCCACATAATGCAGCTAGAAATGTGTATGTGTCACACGCAATTAAACTCAGTGAGGAATTACACCTTCCCATGAAACACTAGCTCCTGTGCTGAATAGGCAAAGGAATGGAAACATCTGGAAAAAAAAATAAGACATCTGCAACTTACAGCCAGAAAAAAATTTTTAAAATTCCCATTATCATGCGATGGAATCATAGATTTCCATGTATACAGAAGTTTGGGGTACAAAATAGGTGCCTTAGTCTATCTTGGCTGCCTTGAAAATACAATATAAGAGGTGGCTTTAAAGAATAGACTTATTTCTGACAAATCTTGAGATGGAAAATCCAAAACGAAGTCACCAGAAGATGCAGTGTCTAGTAAGGGCATATTTCATCATCAGCATCTTCTTGGGGTGTTCCTGTGACAGAAACGGCAGGAAGAACCTCAATGCTCCCCAGAGCTCCTTTTATAAGGACACATATTCTATCCATAATAATAGAGACTTTATGAACTAATGATCTCTTAAAGATTCCATTATTTTTACAACCATATTTGGATTATATGCATGATCAGCTTCAACATTGTCAGGCTGTCACATAATAGTGGATTACTTAGCAACAGCTCCCATAACTATTCTTTTATAAGTAGGAAATACGGAGGCACTCAACATCCAATTTTACAACTAGAGCCTTGCTGACACAGGATAGGAGATACCTTAGTCTTGATGTTTGATCCATTAAAGGAGCTTAGTCAGAGTTTCAGTTTAAAGACTGATAATTATTATTATGGGGCCAAGGATCTAGCTCAGTGCATAGAGTTGCTTGTACAACAGAAAGGAGGAGATTTGAAAGTTGACCATCATCATTTGTATGGGGCTTTGAATAAGAGTTGCTCCAATAAGCACACATCTTTGCATATGTAGTTCCCGTAGGGTGAAACTGTTTTGGAAGGATTAAGAGGCGTGGTTTTGTTGTAAGAGGTGAATTGCAGAGGTAGACTTTGGAATTTCAACAGACTTATGTGATTCTCATGTATTTTCTCTCTCTCTAATAGTTGTGGATCAAGATGTAAGCTCTCAAGTACTACTCAGATACTTTGCATGCCTGCCTGCTGCCATGCTCCCCACTGCAATGGTTGTGAACTTGGACTCTCTGGGACTAGAAATCACAAATTCGCTGCTTTATTTTATAAGCTATCTTGTTCATGGTGTTTTATCATGGCACATAATGGCAACTGAGAGAGCAATTGTGTGGCTTGCCTAGCAGAGATGATAATAATTATGCAAAACTACCAGCTCAGTCAGAGTTACAGAAATCCGTTTTCAGAAAAAAAATGATAAGCAGAATATTTTCAACATGGATCCTATCTGAACAGTACACAGCCCTATTTTTCTCCATGTGTTCATGTCTGTGTGTATGTGTTTGTGAGTGTCACTGTGTATGCATGTGTCTATTATGAATATTCTCACCTGATTCACCTGTATCCACTTATGGACACATATTTGTGGGTGCGCATGCAGTAATATACATGTTGGTGAGTGTGGAAGCTCAAGATTTATATCAGAAGCCACCTTTAATTGCTCTTCTGCATTATACATTGAATCAGGATATGCCAATCAAATCTAGAGCAACAGATATATGGCTAGCTTGTCTCACTATCTAGATTCCTCATGGATCCTGTGTCATCACTGTTCCCTGGAAGACATTACAGGTGAGTCAGCATTCCAAACTTAGGGCACTTAGGAGGGATCTGAGTATGCAAATCCAGGTCCTAACATTGTTTGCATACTAAGGGTTATAACCAGTAAATCATTTCCCCAAACCTTAGTAAGCAAAACTACTTCAAAGTAAACTTGACATATTTTTATGGGTTCATTTTCCTGTGAGCTAAGAAAAGCATGCTGGCAGAATCTATGTATAAGGTGGGAGTTGAGGAGGGGCGTGATATTCACCCTTTCACACGAAAATAGCCAATGTAGGAGGTACAGGCATGAACAGATTCTAACACACAGCCTTACTTCAAATTTAAGTTTTTCTCTGTCATGCTTTTTCAGTTTGTTAACACTCAGAAGGAAAATTGGCAGCCTCACTGAGCTTTACAGAACTCCTGGGTGAGTGTTAAATGCTCATGTTGCTTTCAAGTCAGAAGGGGTCCCTGCAATCTCATTTGAAACCCTAAAGCCAAGCCTAAATGGAGACTACTCAGGATGTTCTGCACAATTCCAGGCAGTCAAGCTGAGGGTAGTTTGGAACTTTCTCTTAGTCACACAAATTTCTCTTCCTCAAGCTGCAATAATTAGTAATTCATCAGGAGTCTTCTCAGAGCTATGGAACCACAAGGCATGGATTTTATCTCCCAATCTTTCATTTCCAGAAACATGTTACATTTTATCTTTAAGTGGACATGATTTCAATTCATTTCTAGGGAACAACAGCTTGGTGACTCATTCACTTAATACCCTGAAGTCTCAGAATGTTCTTACCAAAATCATGGAAATCAAAGTAACTAGCAATTTCATAATTTGTGTTAATAATTCCCAGTTACATGGAGAAAGAGCTTTAGAAAACAATCTTGTACACAGGGTTTCTCAAACTTTATTCAATTGACAGAGTTCCAGGAGATTTTGATGACCCTGGAGATTAACACACAGGCATTTTTAGACTTTTATTTCCAAACTTTTTTTTTCTTTTGATAATAGATAAATTGGTGCATGAAGCAAGTACCTAATAATAGTGTTGCGATACATGTGCAAAAAGAAGGAGGACCTTCATTACTACACATATGAGTCATAGGTTTCTTCTCTCTTGCTCCTCTGCTCCATCATATAGAACTAAAAAGAGTTTTAGAAGAATTCATAATTAATTTGTGCTGATCAGGAGCTAGAGTTTGTGGTCATCTCTGTGCTCATAATAAATGTATGCAGACATATATCTAAAACTGATAACAGTATTTCCAATGATAAAATTCAACAAAGATATTACTGCTAATGTTGACAACATTCTTTCTTTTTTCTCTTCCTGTAGCAGTCTCTTCCTAGTAACTGATTCTGCCTCACTTATGTATTGGCCTTTCATAAATTTCAGTGCGGATATCTTTCTCGAAAATGACAGGTTCAGTCACTCAATATGAAGTTCTTGGAACAGTTAAGATGACATGGGCCATGAATTCGGAAAGGGCATCATGAAAAACCAATGCAGGAGAGAGAATAACCCTTTTAAAGTGCTACAGAGAACTCTCACTGTCATGGTGCAAGGAAAAAACAATCATGGAGATCTTGAAAATTCAATATATGGTAAGGAAGTCTAGACTGCTTGAAAGACACCAGTCTGTGCCTTTGTGCCATTAATTATCCAATGTGTTTAACATGGATGTCTCACAGAAACAAAACCCCTAAACATGGCTAGATCATTTTACTTTCAGGAAATTTTATATTGGGCTTTCCATTTCTGGCCTTTCTGCCTTGTAATATAAATTCCCCAAGCATGCCACATCATAAATCACACCCAAGTTCTAGTCCTATGACCAGTTCCTTTACCAAGTTTCACTGAGTTATTATGGAACAATTGCCTGTTTTAAAATGTTATACTCACTATATATAACATTGGCATTCCTTCCTTCTGCTTTGGCATAGTTAACATGACACATGATGCTTGATTTACATTTTTTGTACTATGTAATGTTGTTATGAACTATCTAAAACATTTCAGTGGACGTTGGCAGGTTTTAATTGGTTCTAGTAAAATTTCTTCCTGGATTCTTCTTCCACCTATCCACTGCCATGCCATTTGCTTGACTTTAATCAAATACACTCAGTATTTAGGGATTTGTATAAATAAGAGGATCTCCATAGCCTACTCTATCACATTATCTTTTAGAATAATGAATGGCCTTTGTTTTTGTGTTCATACAGCTGTATTTTCCTTTACATTTCTTTCTTCTCCTTGAAGAATACTTATCACTATGACACTGTCCTTAGTATAATATGAGAGTATTACCTGATGGTTTACCTGTTCCTATTCAGGCCACCTTCTGCAATGCCTAGGGAGTGGCTTCACAGCCTCATCTAACTTTCAACACCAGGGTTTGCACTGTACTAAAAATATATTAAGTATGAAGTAAAAAGTAAAATTCTTTGGAAAAAAAAGTGGAAAAGGACAGGATGGTGAAGAGTTTTTGTGAGATTCTATTTCATCCATATGGTAGAATTTAACACAGAAAAAGATACGGCCCTGTGTTAGCTTTGTATTGCCTTCTCCAGAGTACTTCAGGGTGTTGCCAGAAGTTGCATATGGCTTATATCCTTATTCTTTGGAGGTTCAATTTCTTTTTTTCTTTTTTCTTTTTTTCCAAAAAAAATTTCCAAGCATCTGGCAATTTTCTTGCCCAGAGTCATTTCAACATTATTATTTTCAACCATGTACAACCTCTGCTGACTCAAGAAGACAATAATATGCATCAGGTGTGGGTGGCACTATCATAGGGAGCTTCTACACAGGAAGTTTCCTTGCCATTATAGCAAACATGGATTAAAGAGCAAGTTGAAATTCACAGCTGTTTTTTTAGAGAAAAGAAGATGTGTTTTTCAGAAAGCATTTCCCCCAAAAAATTACTTATCAAAGAGATTTCCTGTAAGATTTCAGATAAATACAATTTTGACATAAATCTTTTGCAAATGTTGAGAATCTTAGCAGCTACACAGCATGGAGCACATAGAAAGTAATAACATTTACCAGCCATCTCTTTGACTCTTTTAGCTAAAATAATTGTTACGAGACTCTAGCACCATGAAAGATTTAGGCTAAACTTCAGCCTTGTGTTTCACCAAGTTCTTACTGTTGCATATTCTCTTATACTGAAGACTACTAAGAATTTTGAAATTATTGAGGACCATTAACTGGGGGGTGATTTAGCAATGACATGTGGCGACATTTACCTCTGCCTGAAGACAACTTGTTGTTTTCCTAGCTAGACATAAGAAGGGATGTACATACATCACTTACATGCAGTAGGTAACAGCAACAATAATAGTGCTACCATGCTAAAATGCACAAGTCTACCTCTAAAGAGGACTGTTTGAATTCAAGATGCATAAAATTCAAATTTCATAAAACTTTTACCTGTATAAAATAAGCATTCATTTATTAATTTTTATTAAAGTCTATCAAAAGCAAAATAAAGCAACAATATTAATCTAATCATGTCTATAATAGCCATACTTAAAGGCTGGCTAGTGGCTTCCCAGAGAGTCACATTGGGTAAACAACCTCTTCCCTTTGTGACTGCCATAATTTATTAACATATAGATTGATTGCATTTTATATGAGCGAGGAAGTAGGCCACAGTCTATGTGAAGATATGATGATCCCTGACCCTGAAGTAACATGCCACAGAATGTACATTTGGTATAAGATTGGGTTGCCCTGTCTGATAGATAATTCTCTAAGGTGGATTCCATTCCATATTTTCCTTACCTCCTTGGAATTCAAGCGTGAAGTAAGATCCTATCCGACTCAGAGGTACTACATTTCTTCCCAGATCCTAGATTTGCTTCTCAGCACCTCAGTAATTATATGCTCAGAATGGGGGACTAAAGATACCCAGACATTTTCCCTTATACTATGAAAAATATTGCTGAAAGAATTATCCAGCAGACACACAAAATACTCCTGTGGTGGTGGTTTCCTTGGTGAATATGACTAGGTATATGATGGGCCCTCTATCTTTGATCTCTGAAGCCTCAGGCCCCTGAGTCTGGGGCATTCTTAGGACCCTGAATATGCAAACAACCTGAAGAATTTAGTAATAGGTTTATGAGGCCAGCTCACTTCTCTCTTCTCAGAGCTACAGGTCTTTAGAGATTGATGAGTTTCCTTACTCTTCTAGATAATATATAAGGAACTGCTAGAGGTAGAGAGGTTATACATATGAATGATGATTGAACCTGTTAAGACTCAGTTGGGAGGGGTCGTTAAAAATGTAAGAATCCCAATTGGGCTTCCAGAGATATAGCTGTAGCAGTAAAAGTAGATTAAAGTTGATGGTTTTACCTGTATCTGGTTGCTACGTTTTTGTTTTTCACTGACATAACCTGTATTTCCTTTAAAGGAAGGAAGAAGACACTCAACCCTGCAGCTTGCCTGGGGTTAACCGCATACATTTTCAAACTAGTTCATAGAAGAGTTCACCCAGCATTGGGAAAAATGTTAACTAATGGTACTGAAAGGTAAAATAGCTTTTTCTTTTTTTTTTCTATTGGGATTCTCCCCATCCCTTCCATGTCATGCGTTGCCACTCTGGGGACTGTAGATTTTGCAGCCATGGTTGCCCCAAGTAGAGCTGATGTAAGATGAAACCAAGAATGTGGGCTTCCCAAGTGGATTTAGAATAGAAAAGAAGGAATATATAATTTATTCAAGCTGAACATTTTCAAAATATATATTTTTACGCTGAAAGTTATACTCACATTCCTTTAATTTATTCTACAGTGGATCTTATGCTGCTAGAATTTGATATTGATGTAGAAAGGGGTGAAAGTACATATGTGCTGTGACTAAAACCCTCGAAATAATTTATATTATGTTGGTGTTTGACACTTCGCTTATGCTTATGTTGAAAAGTGTCTTTGTGCCTATCAAATTTGTTTTATTTTTTAACACATTTTTATATATGTCAAAGTAGAATTTTGAACCAATACTCATTACCAAGTTTGCAGGCTCATGTTCATTTCCAATTTGTGGCTGTAAAGAAGAACTTTAAGATGAAATAAATCTCTGGTCTGGGAGGTCAGCTAGTCTGTAAATGCAAGTGTACAAAATATTCTATTTTTATATGATTCAGTTATTTTAAACTGACATCAGTGTACAATTCTTAAAGTGTATTTGTAGATTGGTAAACTGAGTTTTGTACAATCATTAATATTTTATTTTTTCAATAAGAAACATTTGCAATAGAAAAAATATATTATCCAAAGACAATTCCCCAAAAGTGAAGAAATTCATACCTATAACTCAATTCTAATAGTTGTGTTAAAATACTTTTTCGCATCTGATAGTGTTAATTGTAATGATTAAGCACTGCTGAATACTCCTGTGCATTTTGCAAACAGTTCTTTAATTTTTTCTCTATAATGTTATAAGGATTGTAAAGATGAATTTTAAAATTAGGTTCCCAATGTCATGATCTTATAAAGTATATCTAACTCCTGTATGACTCAGTGTGTATGTTGCTTTTAAAGTAGTAGAGATGCATGTATATAGACAACATGATGAATCCAATGGATAAAAATTAACACTGTTGACTATGTTATGAGTACAGAGACTCAAGACTATGTATATTCAGGCACAATCGAATGATAACCCACCTTACTTATGTTTAAAAATTCAATTGATCTCATATATTATTCATTCAAACAGTACTTCTATACAACATATTTTGCTCATACTTTCCTTGCCTATGTACCCAACCTCATATCTGTTCCTCTTCCTCATAAGAAATTAAAAAAAAAAAATCAAAGCAAGCTCAAAGAAAAATCTATTAAGACCACACCAAAACAATACAGAATAGAACAAAAAAATTCGAAGCATCATATTATAAATAAACTTTTGTCCTGTGATACATTCAAGAACAGTTTTACTAGGAAAGACTTTGAAGGTTAAATAATCCATTGCTCTATGACCACTCTATTTTTCTTAATTTCCTGGCTGTTTCTCCAACATTCTTGTAAGGATCTTGAATTGGTGGCCATCTCAGATGCTCCTATAACATGATTAAATGTTTACAGATGACCAAGAATATTCATTCTAACAAGCAGCGATTCTCAATTCCAGTTGCACATGCGAGCCCGGATATGCAGCAAAAACCTACTGTTCCCTGTCATGTGTGTTACAAATACAGATTCTGCTGGCAGTTCAAGTAATATCTTCTGGAAGAGAGTTAAGAACATAAATCCTTCCTGCACCATTTTTCTTGTGGAGTTGTTCAAGGACCAGATGCTAGCAAAGTTGAGCTCCTTCAGAATGACTTTTGAATGTCATGCTCTTGGTGGAAGTAGTGAAGAAGACAAGAAGGGATGGCACTGGCAGGTTCAACAGAGCATGGCAGCGAACTTTTTATCATCAATATCTTGGTATATGTTAGTAGTAGTGTAAGCACCCAGTCTAAATGCAAGCCTGGAGTCAAAGACTGCCATTCTCTATTCGCTCACACATGTGGATACTGGACTTGAGGGCTGTCCAAAGATAGCCAACACATAGGAAGCCACATTTGCTTTTCCAAGGAAGAGGGGATAGCGTATCATGAAGAAAAGGGTGAACCACAGAGCAGAATAGATAGGGCCAGGCTTGGTATAGGTGACCAGGATAGAGGAGTAAATGTGGAGAGATACACTTAACACTAAAACCTTTTAGAAAAGGCATGTGGAAATCTACAACCTGAGAAGCAGGTGTGTGTGTGTGTGTGTGTGTGTGTGTGTGTGTGTGTGTGTGTGTGTGCATGTGTGTGCGCACATGTGCACATGTGTGTACATGTATATATACAGTTATATATACATGTAGTTTATAGAAATAATTAAAATTAAGATATTCAAAAATGAGGACGATAGCACTCCTAGCAAAGTATTTATAAAATGAAACATTTGGAACCAGGTAATTCTAGGTCTATTTAGTAGAGTTATAGTAATAGGTTCTCTTTTAGCCCTAGCCACAAGTTGTTGATGCCAGTAACTGTGCCAGGCATGAATTACATCTTGTTTTATGGACCTTAAATTTTATCAGAAAATTATTGATTATTAGTTCTAATTTTTAGCTCTCTTCTTCCTTCCTTCCTTCTTTCCTTCCTTCCTTCCTTCCTTCCTTCCTTCCTTCCTTCCTTCCTTCCTTCCTCCCTCCCTCCCTCCCTGCTTTCTCCCTCTCCTCTCCTCTCCTCTCCTNCTCTCTCTCTCTCTCTCTCTCTCTCTCTCTCTCTCTCTCTTTCTCCAACTTGACACAAGCTAGATTTATCTGAGAATAGGAAAACAAAATTGAGGAAATGCCTCTATAAGATTGACAATTGTGCTGGGCATTATCTTAATTACTGATTATTTTCAGTGGGCTCAGACCTTAGTAATTAATACCATCTTCTAACTGATGTTCCTGGATGGGATTATTAAGAAAAATATGCAAGGTATGGGGAGCAAACTATTTAGCAGCATTTCTCTGTGGTCTCCTTTTTGGTGTCTGCCTCAGGGCTCCTGCCTTCCTTCCCTGAAGGCCCAAGGTGAAAGTCTTGAGAGTTGGAAGTTGAAATAAACTCCAACCTTCCCATTTTTTTTTCATTTTTTTATTTTTTGCTAATGCCATTTTAACAGAAATAGACACGTTTAAACATGTCATTACTTTCTCTTTTGCACTAGTAGGAATATTCTCCTAGAGCAATCATTCTGAAAGTCTACAGACTTTGTAGATGGATAGGAGTGATGCTTGCTTGTTTTCTTCAGTAGCATGCAGATGACCTTCTAGCAGTATGAAAGGTAGAAGG
Source organism: Mus minutoides (assembly GCA_902729485.2). Taxonomy (NCBI): domain Eukaryota; kingdom Metazoa; phylum Chordata; class Mammalia; order Rodentia; family Muridae; genus Mus; species Mus minutoides. The sequence continues at coordinate 1,425,280 of LR749855.1, forward strand.
TGGGGAGCAAAGCCCCAGGCTTGTGTTAGTTTGCTTTCTCCATGTTACACAACTCAAATATATGTCTTTAGCAATAAGATTCAACTATCAAGTTCCTGAGAATAGGCGAAAACACTAACAGCCGTCTATAGTGACCAAGGTTGGATAAGGCCCATTACAGATTAATAACTACAAATGGTGTAACCAATTTCTTCCACTTGACTTTTTATATTTTATAGTCAATGTTGCTAGGAGAGGTATTGTCCCCATTTTAGAATATCTCCATTATGTGTGTGTGTGTCTCTGTGTGTCTGTATGTGTGTGGTGCATGCATTCTCTTTGATTCCTCAGTCTGAATAAAAAAACTCAAATAAATCATGGTTCTCTTTTGTGCTCAGCATCCTATTTCAGAGGAGTGTGCATTCTAGGGCACAATGATTTTACAGAGAATTTACTTCATAGTTCATATTTGCAGCTCTGTCTGTGGCCAAAACTCCCTGCCAGATATGCCTTCTTTATCTCTTTTTTTCTTTTTCTTTTTCTTAAGCTTATAGCTAGGAAGCAGTTTCTTAACATCCAATAAAAAGACAGACGGCAAGAAAGTGTGATCTTAGAACTGTTTCTTTTGTTCTATCTACCTGGGAGTTGGTAACAACACAGGTAAGTGGTAAAAGACACATATTCAGATGAACCTTGCTTTGATTTTGAACATATTATTCCCTTCACAAAACTGTGTTGTTATTAATCTGCAGATTAACAGTCATAACACATGATCTCATGGTTGTAAATATCTCATACCTTACTTTTAACTAACATGCAGGATGGTAGCATATCACTTTGAGGTTCCCCTCTTCTCGCAGACCTTCTCAAGTGCAAATGTGCACGTGTCACTTAGTGTATTTATTATTTACTAATCTTAGGAGAGAGTCAAATAGGTAAATTCATTTTTTGCCTTTTGTATCATGGACTTCTTTAACAGAAGATTGTCTTACCAGGTGCATTCCTGTAATACATCTAATCTAAGTTATATAAACATTAACATTCATGGTTACTATAGTCTTAAACTAGGGTGAAATGGTAATTAAGTGATTAGGTCAGAGTTGAATAGATCAGAAGAAATGACCTTTCTGCTCTGTTATGCTCATTTAGACTCTCCCCTCTATATTACCTGGGATTAGGATTTGGTTTACTAGCTTGAATGAGCCAGAAGACTCATTTTGAAATGACTCTAATCACTTATTTCTCATGTCTCTCTGGTCCTGGCTCTAATTAATATTGATTTATATACTATGTGAAAAATATCACCCACAGAGAGGCTAGAAATTGCTTCTTTGATTCAAAGTATCTCAGATAATGGAATATCTTAAGATATCTACAACTCTACTGTAATCGATTGGACGCCGAAATTTTTTCTGATAATCCATTAGTGAAGTCTTGATTTCAGGGTGCTCTGATAGGGACCAGATATAACCTTCAATAGTAGGAGATTAGTGGCACGTTGTTGATAATTTTGGATATATATTTGAAATGCCCCCGCCCCTTGGCTGCCCCAACATGAGATGAGTAGCATTCTTCCTTTGAAGTTGTGCTGTCACTGATTAGGGAGATTAAATCAATTAGTCTACCTAATTGTGGACTGAATCTGCAAAACTTTGAGTCAGTATAAGCTTTCTTTTTTGTTTATAAGTTAGTTATTATAGGTAATTTTTTAGAGTCCTATGAACCTGAATGATAGAATTTTATTATTAAGCTTACAACTATATTTAACACTGTGTGATTATGGCAGGGTATTTTGATTATGAAAGAACCTTCTATAGAGATTTCTAGACATATAATATAATGTTGATAATAAAATTTCCAATGAAAATTAGATAAAATATTGTAAGGACATTTAAACCTACATAAGATGTGTCTATCTTCTATCGAAACACAGGATTTAGAAATATATGTAAACTAATTATAAACTGGTTATGGACTAAGTACACTAACAATGAAATTCACAAGTTGGAAACCTTGACATTTAGCAAGAGAAATCGGACAGATCTGTAACCAGATTTTTTCCCAGGTGATTACAGTTTATTAAAGTCATGAAAATTGATAGTCTAGATTAGTATTGTGAGTAAAATAATAACAAGATTCACCAAGGATGTACAGAGAACAAAACCACGTCAAGATACCATGAGAATCGACTCATTTCATCTATAGAAATATTGATCTTGGAAATTTAGATTCTACAGTTATAAGAAAATAAGTTCCTATTTTTCACATTTCTGGAGTACAAGGCTATGGTAGTCTAAGCAATGCATTCAGAATGAAAACAGTTTAATACATAAACCTTATGAAATCCACTGAGAGCAAGTGGAACTCTTAATACTACTGCATACAACTTTTCACATTTTACCATCCCAGTAATAGAAATAAATAGAAAATGAACACTCTCCATCTAGAGTGCCTTAGAATTGAAAATTTTGTGAGACATCGAACGAGGAACAAACTCTATGAGATTAAAACTAAGACAGCTTTCAGGAGACGTGTAATGAATGTGTAGGTTTTACATGCCCCATTTCCCTGTCTAAACTCATCAATCAGACTAAGTGGCTCCCTGACTCCTGGGAAGTGAAGAATCAGGAGTAGAAGAAAGCCAAATAAGTCAAAATTTTAGTGGCCTTTGTACATGGAAGGCCAATACATCAGGTCAGTATCTGTCAGCCAGTAGTGATTGCAGATACAGAAAATTTAGCATCCTTTATAAAGCTCTAAGGATGATTGAGCTGAAGTATGGCTCCTCAAAGGGAATTGGCCATTTTCTTAAGTTTGCCTGTTTGGCTAATAAGTAGCAAAGTAAAAAATTAGGTCATAAACTAAATATCATTTTCACTAAGACATTTGCTATAAGTAAGATACCTTTCTAAGTTCTATGTATTATGTATATTCTCTAATAGAATTCATGCAATAAAAAGCATTCTTATTATTTGATATCAAGGAACTTGAGATTCAAAGAGATTTGCTTTTAGATACTCATTCAACTAGCACTCAGAGAAGTCTGAAGGAATAGAACGTGAAATGGGTAATTAGGTCAATATCTCTGATTTAGCTTAGTCTGAATGGATTTCTCCAGTGTCTTTGTATGAAATATCAGTTCTTTACCCCCCAAAATCAAGAAAGGAGAAATGGAACAATATTAAAATAATACATTTTCAGTAAAATCTATAAGATTTTGGGGTTGTTTTGGGTTTGTTTGTTTGTTTTGAGATAGTGTTTTTCCTTGTAATAATACTGGCTACAGTGGACTCAATTTGTAGGTCAATCTGGTCTCAAACTGGTAGAGTTCTGCCTGCTTCTGCCTCCTCAGTTTTGAGATTAAAGACATGTGCCACCATGCCTGGCAAGATGCTGTTTGTATACAAGGTAAGTATTGTGCAAAAGCAAAGACAAATATCTTGAGATCTAATGTTGAAAGAAACATTCACTTGAAGGCAAAAATAGCAAGCTGTTCAGTAGTGATTGGTCCTCACTGAGGTTGACGAGTGTAAGTTATTTTATAATCATTCATGAAAAGAAGGGGGAAGGCCCTGGCCAGTGGTTAATTAAAAACTAAAGAGAAGTGGAGGAATTCAATGAAAATATGAAATCATAAAATTTTAGATCATTACAGAAATTCTGCTTTGCACTTTGGGATGACTATAACACATAGATGTCCTCAATATAACCAGAGTGCACTCAACACCTAAAAATTTTATCTGCAAAAATGAAATACCAACTTCATCTACAAGTGCTGTTATTGATCACTAGTCATTATGTTATTAATTATAAATAGCATTTTTTATTTTATATTGCAAGAAATTAAACCAAGACACTTGTAGGATAATCCACAGAGTGTCAAGGAAATCAGGTCTTTGATTTGAGGAAGGCTGGAAGTCACTGGGAAGATCATAGGTAGGTACTTCAGAGCCATTGTTGGTATCTATTCCATATAGCACATGGAGGGCTTAAGTCTGCTACTCACATATATTTAAATGATTAACAGTGGATTACTTCTTGGAAAGTGGAATGATGACAAGATTCCTACTTTTTATTTAAAATTTTTCAGGAAAAAAAAACGTATTACCAGCTTATAAGCTATAAAGGGATAAATATCACATTTAAACTCTGCTTTCCTATAAGACAAACCTACATATTTTTAAGATTAGAGAATCTTTAAGATAGCTAGCTTCAACAATGCATTTAAACCTAGCTTGGATCATTTTGGACTAAAATCTACTCCTGCTCAAATTAAACCAACTACTACAGGTATTTCAAATAAAAATGTCTTTTATTCTGTGACCCAGAATTGCATTCTCTTGTGTAACATGGAGTGCGTGATCATGAAGTTGCTTTAGACCTGGTGGTATTTATTCAAGGACCACAGGTACTTATATGAAGCTGTGATGTGACTGGAGGGGTTAGAGATTTTTTTTTCTTCTTTGAGAATCACTTAGGGAACCCTGGAAAAAACTTGCTTAACTCTACTGTTCCTACACGTTCATTTGTGAGGAAGGAAGAATGCCACCCACACAGGGAAGATTGTTGCATGTAAATGTGTTACTTTTGAACTTTAAACTTCTGGGAATGTTCCGGATGCTGTCTGTCTTTCTGAGCTGAATAGGAATCAAGAATAACAAGGTGGAGACTTCACTTTTTCAGGGGAAAAAAATGTATATTCATAGCACTAACCTGGTTGCATAACAAAAGCAGAGGTAAAAAGTGAAGAAGAGATGGCCTAACTGAAAGGAGAAGGATGGGATAGCATAGAGACAGAAAACAGATAGAGACACAGACACAAAAACTGTGGGACATCACCAGAAAAACAGACCCAGCCCGAGAAAACGTCCATGTTAGAATGTTTGCATATTACTGCAGTGTATGGATGTGAAATAGATAAAATAGGGTTGCTAAATTGGTGATTCTAAGGAAGAACAATGCACAAGTATTGTCAACATGGAGGCTACTTTTTACTTTTTGGATTAAATATAGAGTAGAAAATGGGATAGACGGCTCAGTGGCTAAAGGTGTTTGCTGTCAACCCTAATGACTTGAGTCTGATACTTGGAACCCACATAGTGGAAAGAATTGAACTATACAAACTTTCTAAAACAAACAAACAAACAAACAAGAGCCGGGCATGGTGGCGCACGCCTTTGATCCCAGCATTCGGGAGGCAGAGGCAGGAGGATTTCTGAGTTCCAGGACAGCCTGGTCTACAGAGTGAGTTCCAGGACAGCCAGGGCTATACAGAGAAACCTTGTCTCAAAAAACCAAAAAAAAAAAAAAAAACCAACCAAAAAACAACAACAAAAAAACAAAGCCCAGTAAGGGCACTAGCAGAGACATCCACCCCACAATCCACCCTCTATTTCAATCTCCTGTTCCCATTGTAAGTTCTGTGTGGAGTCATCATAAATACTAAATCATTTACTTTAGTTCCATTTTCTGTGTCCTTAAATGAATCCTTGTGACAAAACAAACTAATTTTTTCTTGTGAGTATACTGGATACTAGAAGAATTATGACAGCATGGGCATTGCTAGATTTTAAAATATAGAGAGCTATTTCTACATCTTTCCAAAAGTACATTTGTGCTTTTCCTCCAGCCTTGTGCAGACTAAATAGATCTTAAGTGTCTGCCACCTTTGGACCTTAATGGCCTAGGTGGAGTCAATTTCCTACAGGAGTAGACTGCCTGCTGAGCTTGCTTTGCAACTCAATCCAGCTGAAATAAAGGATGGTTCTGTGGGCTCTCCCTATATAAACATAGTGCTGACTATTAAACTTTGAGCCTTGAACTGAAACTTTTGTCTTTTGTCTTGGCTTCATCCTTCTCTTGCACCCTGTCCTTTTCATTTTCCATGCCCCCTTTTATGTAACCCAGTTCATCCATGTCTTCAGGATAGGTACATAGGTGCTTTGATACTGAATGTCATGGAAATTTATCGTTATTGTTAGAAAAAATGACATGTAAAATAACCATAAGACATTGAAAACTAAACACATATGCCATACAAGAGAGTCCACAAATAGTTTACTTTGTAGCTATACATAACTGTCCTTAGAAGCTTTGCCAGTTACATGTAGTGTGACTTTGGGAAAAGTTTTTTGAAGCTGATTTTTTTTTTTTTTAATAAAATCAGGTCAGTAATATAATGCTCCTTAGAGTATTTAAAAGTTCTCTTAACCCATGTGGGATAATTATTAAGCAGTCAATAGTTGTTATTTTACAACCATTGTATTCAACATTATTTACCAACATTTCTGGTGGCCTCAAATACTTAATAGATTTTTAGATGAGCCTCTTCCCTCTTAGAGATATTATCTTTTCCAAAGATTTCCATGCTAAGTCCATTCTTTCCCAAAGCCTCAGGTAATGCAGTTAATTTTATATTTAAAAAAACATAACTAGGAGTTCTGGAAAGAAGCTTGAATGGGTGAAAGCATGTAAGAGATTTTGCAGAGACTCTGAGTCTGATTCCAAGTTCCCAAGCCATGCAGCTTACAACTACCTGTAACTCCAGCTCGAAGTGGGTCTAACATCTTTTGCATAATCATGTGACTGTACTCATTTGCACATACTTCACACACACACACACACACACAATTTTAATTATTAATAAATATTTCTATGCATAGATGAATATAGATAGGATTGACTAAGGGTTTTGTAAGGATTTACCTTTGCTAATGGATGTTCTAATTGGGATTTTTTGAGAAACTTGCCTACTGATTTTAGTAGCTGACATACTACTTTATGTCCTCATCAGTGTTTACATATGAGCTTACCTTCATCAGTATTTGTTATATATTTTCTTGGTAACAGCCATTGTGATTGGTATAAAAGGATGTTTCATTGTTGGGGTAGGGTGAGATTGGTGCTGCTACGTATTCAAATGGTAAATTCTGTACCCTGAGGTCTGGTTGCCTCATGATCACCAAATTCTCACATATAACAGCTTTTGTTTTATAAACTTTGTTCTCCATGTTCATTGACCAATAAAGGTCACTTGATCTGAGTAACACAGACTGGGCAAATAAAGGGTGTGTTGAGAAATAATAATGGAAAGTGAATCAAGGTTCTGTCAATGATTTTCTGGTAGCTGTATTCTATTTACATTAAAAAGAAGAGGTTGCCACATGAGGGCCTTCATTCAGTGTTGGCTTTTGTCAGTTCTAATATTGTATACATCTGGACCAATGACATCAAATAGCTTAGATCAGTGATTCTTAACCTTGAGGTTGAATGATCATTTCATAGGGGTTGCCTAAGGTCATCAGAAAACACCAATAGTTACATTTAAAATTCATACATTACAGTTTTGAAGTAAACAGCTCTGCTAAGCCATAAGTATAACCTTCTGTTGCTTTGTCGTGGTGCCCTGCATAAGATGGATGAATACATTTCGGTTCATAGCTCCCTGCTTTGTCGTGGTGCCCTGCATAAGATGAAGACATTTCGGTTCATAGCTCCCTGCGAAAAGTCACAAAACAATGAATGTGGTAAATGAATGAACAGAGGAGGAATAATGACCGAAAGAACTTATGGAGGAAAGGGTTTACTTTGCTTATACTTCCGAATTGTAGTCTATCACTAAAGGAAGTCAGGGAAGGAACTCAAGTGAGAGCGGGAGTGGATGCCCAGGCCACACAGCTACTTCCTGGAATGTTCCTCATTTCTTGTTCATTTCTTATAGCACCACCAGCTCAAAAATAGCACCACCCACAGTGAGCTGGGCCCTTCCTTACACTTGGCTCTTATGAAGGGAAGTTGAGGTTCCTTCCTTCAGAGAACTCTAGTTTGTGTCAAGTTCACATATGCAACAGCAGTGAGTTATTTTTTTCTTGTGTCTTTTGGAGGGGTATATATATATATATATATATATATATATATATATATATATATATATAT
>LR749855.1:1433293-1464146 GCA_902729485.2 Mus minutoides
TCCTCTTCTCTCCTCTCCTCTCCTCTCCTCTCCTCTCCTCTCCTCTCCCCACCTCTCCCTATTCTCCCCTCCTCTCTTCGTCTCTTCTCCCCTAACTGCCCTTTCTTTCTTTCTTTCTTTCTTTCTTTCTTTCTTTCTTTCTTTCTTTCTTTCTTTCCTTTCCTTTCTTTCTTTCTCTTTCTTCTTTCTTTCTACCCACCATTTATCATCTATTTATGTATCTATGTATCTATGTATCTATGTATAATGTATGTATGTATTTATGTATCTATGTATCTATGTATCTATGTATAATGTATGTATGTATTTATGTATGTATGTATGTATATCTATCTATCTATCTAAGTATCTATCTATCTATCTATCTATCTATCTATCTATCTATCTATATCTATTTGACATAAGCCTCATACTGAACCTACAGATTGTTATTTCAGGTAGACTAGCTAACTAATCTGAGATTTGCTTGTCTCTGTCCCTGAGAACAGAGATTTTAAATATTCAGCTGACAAGACATGGGGTTTTACTGAGGTTTCAAACATTTCAGTGTAGGTGCTCATGCTGGTAACAAGACATGGGGTTTTACTGAGGTTTCAAACATTTCAATGTAGGTGCTCATGCTGGTAACAAGACATGGGGTTTTACTCAGGTTTCAAACATTTAAATGTAGGTACTCATGCTGGTATGGGGAGCATTTTACCCTCTGAGCCATTACCTCATCCACCAAAATTATTTGCAGTGCAGCAGTACACCTCATTGATGTAAACTTTTCAGACAAAACTACATATCTTGGGAATTTTAGATTAACCTTTATTTAAAATTTGAATACTGAGTGTTCAACATCATTAAAATAATGTCTTAAGTTTCATCATTCATTAAAAGAAATCTATTAAAATTGTACTAAACAATTATAAAGAAGTGTCTTTAAGGCAAAATAAAATAAAGTAGATGTAAACTCATAAAAACATTATGTGTTTAATATATAAATTTATTATGCTGAGTCTTTAAAATCCATTCAAATGATATTACATGCTAGTCCTCATTAGTAGATGATATTTGGTCCTAGATACATTCAAAGAACACAAACAATCAGATAATCAAATCTTAATATGTATTTCCCTGAGCTCTTTTAATGCTGTGTAAAGACCCTTAACCATTATGTAAGCACCTCTTAGGAAGCTTTATAAAATGCAGAAATTTATAGATGCAAACCATCTTCAATGCTTTTGACAGGAATTGTAAAAAGGAAATAGAATCTTTGTAATATATTATAGTGTATATTTTTTTAAATCAAAAGAAAAGTGATGGGGAAGCGAGGATGATATAAGATTCAGTAGCAAATCCGTGCTGGGAAGGAAAGATGAAGTCAAATCATGTGGCTTTATCTTCATCCATGCAATAAGAAAGAGAAGATTAGGTGTTATAGAAAAGTCAATGTCTGCTATCTCTTTAGCTCCTAGCATCTAACTGCTGTGTAACAAACCCCACTTGATGGATGAATAGGTCTTTGGGATAATAGTCTCCATAGTTTGTGGTATGAAGTTGAGAAGGGCACAGTTTGGTTCTCTTTTTTCTTTGCTTGTCTTCTTTGCCCTCTTTCACAGTATTTAAAGTTTCAGAGACTCACTGAATTTATTATTTATCAAATAAAACCAACTCTTGCTGCTAGGCACTAATGAGAACGCAGATGGCACAAGATGACAATAAGCTAGATTTTTTTTGTCACCACCCTGAGGCACAGCGACAATCAAATTGTTCGAACCTAGGGTCCAAATGTCATCTGATGAAAGGGATAAGCTTTTGTTTTTGTTATGAGCTTGCTTTTTAATTCATTAGACTTTTGAGAACCTAACTATTGTGAGTACATGGAACCTTGAAGTTTTCTCAGTTTTCATAATGGCTTCTGTGCATAGATACACTTCAGATTTTTTCATCATGAGGAGTCCTGAAATGCTATATAACTCAGTGACTGGGAAAGAATCTCAAGACCATCTCTGCCTCCTCTTCAACAATCAAATCTCTAGTACAACAGATTTTTTGACTCAAAACTTTGCCTTATATTTCATGTCCTGAATATGAGTCATATTTGTTACTATATTTTTAATCCATAATTTGTTTTTTCACCTGAACTTGTATATTCTAGGAGTGCAGGGTATACATGCTTTATAAATCAGGCCAGTATAGAAAACTGTCAGTGGTAGGTGTGCATGTGTGTTCATCTTGATAATAACTATAGCAGAGTTATATATGCTATTGGGCCTCTGCACGAAGTTTCCACCAGTAAAGTGTCTGATTATTTAATGATGGTGATGACAAGATATCTGATTTCCTTTGATTCCTTGTTGTTTACATCTCTCTGAATACATGCAGCTTCAGGAGGAAAGGGTTCATGTGTTTATACTTGCTGGTCGCTATCCATCATTGTTGGAAGTCTGATCGGGGCTCAAAATAGGAATCTAGAGGTAGGAACTGTGGCGGAACTCTGCTTAATATTTCACTCTCTGGCTTGTTCTCTCTAAAGTTTGAGGAGGATCCTTATATAGCTCAGGACCACCTACTTGATGTGGTTTTTAGCAGATTTCATTCTTAAGTTCTGAAATTCAACAGTTTTGGCAAGTATTTCAAGGCCCTGGCTGATGGGACTGAGGACAGAGAAACTGGGATGACTGGAGGCTGTCTGGCTGTGTACCTCTGTCTTCATACATTGCTTCAGATGTCTCAAGGTGTATCTCAGCATGCACTTATTGGGGATCCCTATGTTTTATGGTCTTGAAGCTGACTGAGTCCATGATGCCTCCCTTTGTTAAGGATTATCTTCTCCATAAAGTGCTGAATCTACATAACGAATAGACTTCACACCATTTTTACCACAGCAAGCTGCCTGGCTATTAACTCAAGTCAAACAGAATCAAAGTGATCATCATTCCAAACTTTGAAAGGTAGGAACATCAAAATTTTATGAGTATGTTTTTTATATTATCATACTAAAATGTGTAAATTCTAGATGTTTCTTTTGGATACTTTGCTGAAGACCTTATAACTTCCCCCACTTTTCTCTTTATTCATGTAACTTCATAATATTCTTGAATTTAACACTATCCTGGGATGGGGACTCAGTACACACACACACACACACACACACACACACACACACAGACACACACACACAGACACACACACACACACCACACAAATCTACTTTTGTAAAGAGAATAGGTAAAATGTCTACAGGAAATTTAAAACATATCTGATGATTTTCTTACTTCTCCACATACCACAAAGCTGAAGGCCAGATCAGGTAAAGCTATTTTGGAAGATAATGGAAATGAACAGTTTTATGAGCTCATAGAGGGGAAAAGTCTCTGTGGGGATGCCATGATGATTGGGAGAAGACAGATGTGTAACCAGCTGTTCGGCTACATTGTGAGTCATCTCGAAGTGCACATGGGTAATCGACAAGGCTGCTAATCCATTCAAAAACAATCAAGACTAGACCATATGCCATGGCTGGACTATGTGAGATAGCAGCTCATAAGGAAAGAAGAATGGAAATTCACTATTGTCAAAACAAAACAAAACAAAACAAAACAAAACAAAACAAAAACAAACCACTTAGCCTGTGAAAACCACTAACAGAAATCCATACGTAAAGTTTGTGTCTTCTGAAACCTTGCCACTGCACCACTTCCCATTAAAGTATTTTCATTAGAAATGAGAAAGATAGTTCCTTTCCATTTTTCTATTGATTTTTGAGGTAAAACTGTTTAGTCAGGAACAACAAAAGGGGAAATAAAGGCGAGGAATATAAGTACCCAATGACTCTGTCATAGGTACTGACAACTATCCAAAACTACAGAAATATGTAGCCTTTATTCTTTAGTTTTATGGAATATGATATTACCAAGGGAAAATACAATAGAATAGTGCTTTTTAATATAAATGTTATTATACTGTTCCTGACAAATTACAAGGTGTAAACTCAGAGCCATAGCCCTTCATCTACCTATGGAAATTAATTTTTTCATCATCTCATGGTGAATTTCATGGTATATTTACAAATTAAGCTATGATTTCCTCAACTGCATCAAGGGTACATAAAAAAAAAAAACTAACAACCAAAATCTATAGGTTTTTTCTCATTTACTTTTTTATTTATTTATTTATATTAGTGTTTTGGGATGAACTCAACACAGCTTCAAGCATGTTAGACATCTATACTAAAGCTACATCACAGATAGAAACAAATATAGATTAGTTAATTTGAGAGGAATTTAAAATATTTTCATTTACACAAATGTTTGCAGTACCAACAATTTTTAATTTAGTGGTGCTCAACCTTCCTAATGCTGTGACCTTTAAAAATAATTCCTCATGTTGCAATAAACCCAATTGTAAAATTATTCTGTTTATACTACATAACTGTAATTTTGCTACTGTTATGAATTGTAGTGTAAATATCTAATATATGTCTTCCAAGGGGTACATGAGCCACAGGTTGAGAACTATTGTTCTAATTTGTTTTGACAGGGATCAGAGTATTTTACTTAGAAATATTTGTCAAGTATTATTCTGTTGTGTCTCAATGTGGAATAACAACCCCATATCCCTTCTGAGAACATTTGATATTGTCCATAGATATTGGTTGTCACTATTGGGCCTTGTAGCATCCTGCTTTGTGGGTAGCAGTTAGGAATCACGGTAGAGTGGAGTCTTTCACCACACATCTCAATCAAATGATGATGGTACTAAGTTAGATGAGATATATAATTTACAGGAATAACAAAAGCTAGTTTCATAAACAGCTTAAGTCACTACTTAATTATATATATATATATATATATATATATATATATATATATATATATATATATATATCACATTTATGTTATATACTTTATGTCAATGAATACATTCATATCACACATAGAAAGAGATTTTCTTGTACATATGCAAATAACACATCTCTGAGTGTGAATTCTATGAGTCTAACTTCTTTATTTTTCAAGAAATTCTGGTAAATATAACAAAAGGTTTTGACTCATGAACTATACTTTAATTTGGAGAGTTTTAGCTTCACATAGACAATGGAAAATATTCCTTGTATTTCAGAGGACCTTGATCTCCCAACATAGTTATTATGCAACTACTCTCAAATACAGTCATAAATTTCATAGAAAACACCTGATGTTGATATATTGTAAAACCTACTTCTGCTATTTTAGAGGAACAATTATATATTAGAAAATGTCATTCTGGTGTTTTTATTTATGTTACTGATTATCTTCTCTTTAATCTCTCCTATTATAACTTTAGAATAATACACACACATTATTCTGATATTTGACTATTTCTTCTCACTTTTAGTGGGAAATGTAGAGACAGAAAACAGAGCATGAGAAATGTTGAAGTATAGTTTCTGTAATTCCATTGAAAATTTATTATTAAAAACAGATTATAAAAACAATGCCTGTACTAATTACTGACTTTCTCTGCCAAGTAGTAGCTGCCTTCACCATCAGTTCCTTCTATGTTACCTGAGAGACCAAAATCCTAGGCATCAACTATATATTTTCTTTGGATGACTCCTTAAAAATATTGACTCTCCATTCCAAACTTACACCTATTTCTTCCCCAGATTTACACTGCTACACAGAGATGTTATGAAGACAAAGTGTACTTCTTGTAATTATACAGCACTAAAGACCCAAAGGCTATGTACAAATTACTACTCTTGGGCCACTTCTGAAGTTTGTTTACAGCAACAATCCATTCAATCACTCCATCAATATGTTTGTATTGATTAAGGAGTCTGAATTGACTTTCATCCAGAGACTGTCAATAGTGAATGAGTAACAGTTCAATGTTCTGATTTTCTTGAATTTGGTAGTGAGCAAGGAAGGCAATAGGCAAACAATCAAAGTCATGTGAATTTTATGAAGGAACCTAGAGCATGCTATGGCACAGAACAATGGAGAAGGATGGCTTTTCGGTGTACTGTTGTTTCAGAGTCATCTTCTGGAAAGAATACTTCTTTGCAGAATACACTTTGGCTATGATTTTTAACTCTCCCATTCTTTGGGTATCTAGAGAACTGTACTTCTGTTTTCCAAAAGTTTCTTAATGCACAAATGCCACCTTAAGTTCAGAGAACAACTTCAAGAATGTCTTAAGAAATTCAAGAGGAGACAATACATAACACGTGAACTGCTAATGCACCAGAAATGAAGACACAGTTGCCCTCATTTGTTCGCCGTGGAGAAATCAGTCTCTCGTTTTTCTATCTGCCAGAAGGAGGGGACTTGAGAGGGTTGATGTTGGTTCTGATCTAACCAGAAATCTTTACTCTCTCCTTCTGTAACTTTCAGCACTTCCTATTCGTCTTGAAATGTAATATGGATATAATGTACACTGTGCCACAGGCATTGCTAACCCAACATCATTTTAGTTACCTGAGCTATACTTTATTAAAATATCCTGCCATTGCTTTCTACAATATTTATATCAACAGGAATATCCATCCATGCTCTTCCTGAAGCTCTCAATCTTCTTTGATATACATACTATAAAGTGTGGATTCTAAAATTTTAATATACAGCATGGAGACCTGATGTCACCTCTGCCTCCTGTCTGATTATATTTGAGTACATTTGTAAATACGAAACTGTCTTCCTGGCATCTATTCCTGATTTCTTACAGTGATTCTAAGCATCACATGTTTAAATCAGAACACTTAATCCCCTTCAAGTTTTACATCCTTAAAGTTGTATTTTTAGTGTAGTGACCACATATGCTTTGATATCTCTAGATATAACTCAGCTAGTCATTAAATATTATAAAATCCTATTACCCTCAAATGGAATGTGGCTGAAACCTTTTGTCCAGTAAATTCACTTTGTATTCTCCTTTTAAATTTGATATTGGACAAAAATAATGGAAGCATCTAAATAAAACCAAAATGGTTCATGTTGACCATTTGGGTTAGAACTAAATGGAGTCTTTCAAATGACTTCAGTGCACTAGCTTAGGGACATTGTTGTGAGGTCAAGTTGACAAAGGAAAAAATTACCATAGTTTGTCTTGAATGCCACTTGACTGTACTAAGAACCATGTAGGAAATTATTAGAGCATCCATGAATGTGTTGGAATTTCCAGTAATGACTTCATCAGGAGGCAACTAATACAATGACCCAATTAAGCCTTGATGGGTTATATTACAATGGCATTATTGGAAAGTCGTAAAAGATGAGCAGTAGGGCTTAGTTGGAGGAAGCCACGTCAAGAGGAAGGAAGTTGGATTTTGTCTTGCCTTTTTCACTATTATCACTCTGCTCCCTGATTGCTAAGTTATGGGTAACTTTGTCCCACCACACAGGCTTGCAGATCTGTATGGACAGCTCTGAAATGATAAGCCAGAATATTTTTCTCCAATAAGCTGTTTATGCCATTTATTTCGTAACAATGAGAATGGTCATTAATATACACAAAACATGCATGCTTTGATTCATATTATCATACATCAGTATTTACTTCCTTTTCCTTCTTTTATTTCTTTTTGTTTTCCTCAATATCCATCTTGAGGATCTTCCATAAAGTATGTACCTGCCATTTTGATTGTCTGGAATAATTTCTCCTTCCTGCATACTCCCACACAGCTAATTATTCACATTAAATGGTGATTTCCCTATGAGGCATTATCTATTGTTGTTGATGCTGCTGTTATTGCTGCTAAGAAAATCACTCCATTTCTATTTCAGTTTGAATTTTGTGGATATAAAACTATTTATTTCCTTATACATGACTTATGATAATTTTAAATATTTTGATATATATGCAACTTAGGGCATAATTTCTCTCATGAGGAATATTATTATTTAAAAAGGAAAATATGTTAGTCCTAGTCACGGCTCTAAGGCACACCAAAGTGATTCCTTGAATACTATATGGTTCAATAAATATTTTTGATTGAATGAATACGTAAAGGGTCTTTATAAAACATACTCATCTTTATTATTTTGAGCAGCCACATCTATTACATAAAAGTACATTTAATTTAAAATATGTTCTTAAATAGTTTCACTGCATGGCAAGTAACTTTGAATCATCTGAAATTCTCAAGTGATATAGGTTATAACTGATAGTTTTCATTTCATTGAATTCTACTAAATCATTAATAATATGCTATGTACAAAGCATTCAAACAAAGGAAAACATAGGTGTTTTGAATGTGTTGTTTGTGATGTTGACATACATAAATTACTGATATCTTCTGACGTTGCCTAGTCATGATAAAAAAAGGGTCAAAAATATATTTTGCAGAGAAAAAATTCAATGCAGTTTTCTAACTATCCAAGGGCAAATATGAGCCTTGTTTAAAAAAAAAATATCCTATAGCTAAGAGAGCAAGGAAAGGGTCACTAAGTTATTTTAATTAAAGCAATTCATTTGAGAAAAAAAGAGGCAAATTCTATAGAAAAAAAAATGACTGCCTAGACTTTCTATTTCCTGTCAGTGGTAGGCAAGGCCATGGAGTGAGAGGAGGCAATTCATATTGTAACCTAAAAGCAAATTGCCTTAATTAAGCCTGGCTCTTGGGTCCAAGCTTGGGAGACCTTTTTTAATGAAAGAATTCACATGGATGAGAAAAGTTTTAGGCACAACCCGACCAGGAATTTTCACCCTCTTCCTTGTGAAACCCTTGACAACTATGCAACTATGTCAACATATTTGAGAATAAGAATAGATGGAATCAAAGAAGTTCTGTGCTGTGATGTGTAACTTAGAGGATAAGAAACAGGGATGATATTAGAGTGGCTCATTGGCAATGCTCAACTTTAGGACAATATGATTTATTTTGTGCATTCTATAATCCACTTTGCTAGAATCACCTACAGCTTTCCATTTATTGCAACAACTGAACTAAAACCCCATGTAGTGAGTTCATCAAATCTCATGAAGTATTCAACATTCTGAAATATATATGTACATTTATAGTGTATATATATATTTCACCTAAACATAGATATACATATATAATATATACCTATATATACCTGTATACATTTATGCAAATATACTTATGTACACACACACACACACACACACACACACACACACACACACACACATATATATATATATATATATATATATATATATATACATATAAACATATACACATATATACACATATATACACATATATACCACATGTACATGGACACAGACACACACATATGCACACATATACGTCACATGTATATTGACACATACACACACATACATGTGTGTATTCCCATGCTTGCTTGATAAATCCAATCAAGTAAAATCAACATGAAAGTAAAAGATGTAGTAGGACATAGACAAAACATTAGATTCAAAATGATAAATTCATTGGGCAATGGAACACAGAACATGTGTAGGCTATTTTTTTCTTCTTTCTATGATTCTAATTAAGAGTACTTATAAGGGTTGTGCCAGGCTATTTACCACTATTACCACTCAAACTGCAAATAAGAAATCAACATAATAATGCAGTGTGTATTTGTGTGTGTGTGTGTGTGTGTGTGTGTGTTTGTGTGTGTGTGTGTGTTATGATGAATGTTGGTTGGTTTGTTGCTATTCTTTGTATGCTTATTTGTTGTTTGAGACATGGTATGAGACAAGTGTAGCCCTGTCTCTACTGGAATGGACTCTGTAGTCCTGGCCAGCCTCTAACTTGGAGATCTACCTGTCGCTGCCTCCCAAGTGATGGAATTGAATGTATGTCCTACCACTGCCCAGCAGCATAAATTGCACAATTGCACAAAATATCTGTAACTTGGTTTCATATCAGAAGTACTTGGGCACTAGAAGTTGCTTTCTTCTTTTGAGCTTCAATCTTGAATTGTTCATCTTCAATTTTCACATTCCTCAAGTGCTCATGTAATTTTATTTAAGCTGGAGATGCAACATTGTGTTTGGACCAAAGAAGCACCATTGTTTAGCTTTTTCTTTTCTTTTTCTATTTTCTTTTCTTTCTTTCTTTTTCTTTTGAGTTGTTGCTTTTAACAACTCAGCCAAAGAGCAAAGGAACTGCAAAGAAATAAGTCTTATTCCTCACAGTTGATCTATGCACTATTACACTAGATTGTTTCTCTGCTATTAAGATAGTGAAGTATTCATATTTGCATATCCTTGTTGGACCTTTACAAACCAAATGTCCTAGTACATAATACATAAAAATGAAAAGCGCATTCATTAAAGTTCTTTAAAGACTAACAAAATAACACACACACACACACACACACACACACACACACACACGGATAAGTATGTAATTTTGTCTAAGAGAAACTACAAAACTTTCATTTAAGCAAAATAGATGCTTCCTGTAATGATATTCTCCTCTTGTGAGATATGGGTGTATTGGTCCCTTTCTTACTCTTGGTAAGAGACACAAAATAATCTGAAACTCTTCTTCAAGCTTCACACACCAGAAACACCTTAATGGCATTGAAATAGGGCTTTTGAATGTAATTTCAATATAACATGGCTGATTATGAGTAAAGTGTTAAAAACTATTCATACCTTCAAGAGTAGAGGTATAATATAAGGACTTTCAAATAGTTCTGTATTATTTCTATGATTACTCATCGGTCTGTGTAAAAGCAAAAAGTTTTGAGGTTTGCAAGAATTATTACTTTTAGATTTTTGAATGATGATTCTTCTATTTATGACTTAAGAGGAAATACAGACATATAAGTGAATACATTTCATGCTGTGGTATATTTTTTAAATTGAAAATCTACATTGACTTAATCTCTTTTTAAGTATTACCTATGTTAATGAATGATTAATAGAAAGTAGAACTTTATTCATTAAAATAAAATCTATAAAATTTTCTTAACAGATAGCACAGTTGTCTTACAATGTTAGGCTGGTAGATAAATATGTACTTTAGAAGACAGAGTATGTCCTTCCCTGAGCCATGTTTCTAAATGTTACAGCAGTTCTAACATACTTTCAATTAAATAAAAATTAAATCCCAGAAAATGTCACAAAAGGGTAACCTAATATTTGATCATTAATGTGCTTATGCAAAGGGATATTCACAAGTGAGCACTCAGGAGTGATTTGGTTCTCTTTTCCAAGAAGCGTGAGCCTCAGGTTTAGACAGTGTTTGAATAAACTTAAGAGCAGAGCAGAGCAGAGCAGAGCTTGAAAAATAGTTTGTATAGTGTCTACTCATTTTGATTCTAACACAATGCCGAGAAATATTTGGATTATATTTGTTTTTCTTTGCTTTATTTTGTTGGTTTGTTGTTTTCCTTTTTTTCTTACTTTATTGAAAATATTCATCAGTATATAGCATACCTCAGTATTATAGCCAGACATGTTCTTGTTCACAATAATGGAAGTTGATCTTGACTGAATTACAAAAAAAACATTTTAGCACGCAGTATTGAATTCAAGAGTCCCTTCAAAGTACACATAACAAACTACCTCCAGAGTTCTTTTATTGTTGAGGAGAGTTTCTGCTATCCTGGGTTCTTTGTTATTCTGGATGGAATTGCAAATTACTCTTTCTAACTCTATTAATATTTGAGTTGGAATTTTGATGGGGATTGCATTGAATCTGTAGACTACTTTAGGTTGGATAGCCATTTTTACCATATTAATCCTGTCAATCCATGAGCATGGGAGATCTTGCATCTTCTGAGATCTTCTTTGATTTATTTCTTCAGAGACTTGAAATTCTTGTCATACAGATTTTTCACTTCCTTACTTAAAGTCACAACAAGGTATTTTATGTTATTTGTGACTATTGTGAAAGGTCTCATTTCCCTAATTTCTTTTTCTGCCTGTTTATCCTTTGAGTAGAGGAAAGACACTGATTAATTTTAATTAATTTTATATCTAGCCTCTTTGATGAAGTTGTTTATCAGGTTTCCTAGTTCTCTAGTGATTTTTTTTGGGTCACTTAATTATACTCACATCATCTGCAAATAGTGATATTTTGACTTCTTCTTTTCCAATTTGTATTCCATGGGCCTTCTTTTGCTGTCTAGTTGCTCTGGCTAGGACTTCGAGTACTATATTGAATAGGTACATAGAGAGTGGGCAGCCTTGCATAGCCCCTAATTTTAGTGGGATAGATTCATTTCTCTCCATTTAGTTTGATGTTGGCTACTACTTTGCTGCATATTGCTTTTACCATGTTTAGGTATGGGCCTGAATTTCTGATCTTTATGAGACTTTTATCATGAAGGAGTGTTGAATTTTCTCAAAAGCTTTCTCAGTATCTAATGAAATGATTGTGTGGGTTTTTTTTTGTTTTGTTTTGTTTTGGTTTTTTTTGTTTTTTTTTTTTCTTTGAGTTTGCTTTTATAGTGGATTACATTGATGGATTTCTGTATATTGACCCATCCCTACATCCCTGTGATGCAGCCTACTTGATCATGATGGATGATTGTTTTGATGTGTTTTTTGATTCAGTTTGAAAGAATTGTATTGAGTATTTTTTCATCAACATTCATAAGGAAAATTGGTCAGAAGTTCTCTTTCTTTGTTGGGTCTTTGTGTGGTTTAGATTTAAGGCTATTGCGGCTTCATAGAATGAATTGGATAATGTTCCTTCTGTTTCTATTTTGTGGAATAGTTGATGAGTATTGGTACTAGGTCATCTTTGAAGGTCTGATAGATCTCTGCACTAATGCTCCTGGGCATATACCCAGAAGATGCTCAAACATGTAATAAGGACACATTCTGTACTATGTTCATAGTGGCAATATTTATAATAGCCAGAAGCTGGACAGAATCCAGATGTCTATCAACAAAGGAAAAATATAGAAAATATGGTACATTTATACAATGGGGTAGTACTATTAAAACAATGACTATTAAAAACAATGACTTCATGAAACTCTTAGGCAAATGGATGGAACTAGAAAATGTCATCCTGAGTGTAGTAACACAATCACAAAAGAACACGCATGGTATGCACTCACTGATAAGTGGATATTAGACCAAAAGTTCAGAATACCCTAGATACAATTCCTAGACCACATGAACCTCAAGAAGAAGGAAGACCAAATTGTGGATACTTCAGTTCTTAGAAGGAGGAAAAATACCCATTGGACAAGATTCAGAGAAAAAGTGTGGAGTGCAGATTGAAGGAAAGGCCATCTAGAGACTGGCCCACCTGGGAATCCATTCCATATACAGTTCCCAAACCCAGACACTATTGTGGATGCCAACAAGT
This sequence comes from Mus minutoides, assembly GCA_902729485.2. Taxonomy (NCBI): domain Eukaryota; kingdom Metazoa; phylum Chordata; class Mammalia; order Rodentia; family Muridae; genus Mus; species Mus minutoides. The sequence continues at coordinate 1,446,534 of LR749855.1, forward strand.
GCTTCCTGACAGGAGCCTGATATAGCTGTCTCCTGAGAGGCTCTGCCAATGCCTGACAAATACAGAGGTGGATACTCACAACCAACCATTGATCTGAGCACATGGTCCCAGATGGAGGAGCTACAGAAAGGACCCAAGGGGCTGAAGGACTTTGCAGCCTCATAGGAGGAACAGCAATATGAACCAACCAGTACCCCCAGAGCTCTGGGGACTAAACCACCAATCAAAGAGTACACATGGAGGGATCTATGGCTCTAGCTGCATATGAAGCAGTGGATGGCCTTGTTGGACATCCATGGGAGGAGAGGCAAGTGGTCCTGTGATGGCTCGATGCCCCAGTGTAGGGTAATGCCAGGATAGAGAAGCAGGAGTGGGTGGGTTGGTGAGCAGGGTAAGTGGAGATTGGTTAGGGGGTTTTCGAAGGGGAAACCAGTAAAGGAAATAACATTTGAAATGTAAATATAGAATATCTCTAATAAAAAATTAAAGAGGAAATGTTTACATTTTCCACATTTCTATGCAACACAGTGTTCTCTTTAGGTAGAAAAATAATATTCTTGTGATTCAGTCAGAAAGATAAAATAAATTATTCTATGGAAAAATACTCTTTTAAAATGTAAATATAAAATATCTGTGGGTGTCAAGGGCAGAAATTTCTATTTTAGTGTTAATTTGATGTAATATCTTGAGTATAATACTATAGAAGTATAGGTGAGATAAGAAGAGAAATGAGTGCAGAAAGTGTGTTACCAGATACCATAATAATAACAGATAAATGTTATTAACTAAAATAACACTTATAGTTAATTTAAATTATATTAAAAATACATTTCCCTTTCTTTAGCATTTTAATATTTTATATTTATATTATATAAATTTGTTATATAAAATTAAATGACACAATAAATGTATTTTTCCTGGCTATAGTGTGTCTTCTCAGTTGTAAATACAAATACAATCTCCAAGAATGTAGCTGACTACATATATCAACATATGTTCTCATACTTATGTATATAAATGTCAGTCTCAGAGTAATATGTAAACTCTTGCTTCTTACATGTTTATGTGTTCACTTTAAAAAGAGAAAAGTGATAAATCTATACTGTGAATTTCATATGTATATTTGAATTATGGATGTATATGCATGTCTTATTCAGGGTTTCTATTCCTACACAAAACATCATGACAAAGAAGCAAGTTGGGGAGGAAAGGGTTTATTCAGCTTATAATTTCATACTGCTTTTCATCACCAAATGAAATCAGGACTGGAACTCAAGCAGGCCAGGAAGCAGTAGCTGATGCAGAGGCCATGGAGGGATGTTACTTACTGGCTTGCTTCTCCTGGCTTGCTCAGCTTTCTTTCTTATAGAACCCAAGACTACCAGTCAAGAGATGGTACCATCCACAAGACCTGCACCCCCTTGATCACTAATTGAAAAAATGCCTTACAGCTGGATCTCATGGAGGCATTTCCTCACCTGAAGCCCCTTTCTCTGTGATAACTCCAGCTTGGGTCAAGTTGACCCAAACCAGCCAGTACAATGCATGCAAGTTATTTTAATTATGTTTTATTTCTCTGGTAAAATAATAGGACGAAGGAAATATTTAGAAGAAAAAGGTTATTTTGGAACCTATGGTTTCAGAAGGCTAATGGTGCTTTGGCTGTTCAGAAAGAGCAGAAACTGAGAGGTCTCTGCATCACTCTTCCAAAAAGAAAGCAGGTGCTCAGTTTATGGGATGAGTCTTTAGAAACCTCTAAGTCCAACACCTAGTGATGATGTAATTCCTCCAGAAGTTCCATACCACTTAAACATCCCAAACACTACCTTCAACTTGGAACCAAGTATTCAAGTGCCTGGTATGATTGGGAAATTTTTCATTTAAATAAGAGAGTTTTACTCCCTGGCCACCATAGTCCTATGGTGCAATGCAAAATGCACTCAGTCCAACTTCAACCCCGTCTTAGTGATTTTAGTGGCAACACAGTTTAAAAGAACAAAGATCTCTTCTGAAGCTCAAGGTAATTCCTTAATTCTACCACCCTTGAAAAAAATGACAAAGCAAATTACAAAGTAACAATATACCAGGGCACAGAATATGCTTTCCAGTTGCAAAGTGTGGTATTAGGGCATAGTGAAAAAAAAAATACTGTACTAAAACAAAACTAAAAGTCAGAAGAGCAAATTCCAAAATCATGTTTCTCCATGAAAGATTTCGAAGGGCTTAATTACCTCAGTATCTCCAGTTTTTCTGCTTTCTGCTTGCTCAGCATCATTACTGTAGAGGAATTTTAATCTAGAAACATGGCTCTTCTTTTTTGTTTTTGTTTTGGCTTTACGAGACATGGTTTCTCTGTATAGCCCTGGCTGTGCTGGAACTCACTTTGTAGACCAGGCTGGCCTCGAACTCAGAAATCTGCCTGCTTCTGCCTCCTGAGTGCTGGGATTAAAGGCGTGCGCCACCATGCCCGGCTGAAATTTGGCTCTTCTGATTACATCCAATGATCTTCTAGAACTGTGTGATTTGGCTGCAATGAGACATGCCCTTAGTACACACCTTTAATGCCAAACGTCTAATTGAGGGGCACATAAAGTGATGAATCTGAGAAAGACTTGACAGAATGAGTCACTCATAGGATATGTCCAACTCTCCAGAGAAAAGCCATTAAAGAGAAGCACGGGAGAGTAAAGGCGGTTCAATCGGTCTGCTCTACTTGCTTTCATCAGTCAGTTGGGAGACAGCGCAGTGAATACCGTACAGTGGAGATGAGTTCTTTTATGAATTTGTGCCACTTAGTTCAAGTCAACAGAGGCAGTTGAAGGCAAAGAATAAGGAGCCAAAAGATTAGAACAAATTTCCAGAGCAGCTATGTGAGAAGCCAATAGAAATCAGATTGAATCAATCAGCTTCGACAGAAGTTTGAGCCAGAATAGCTGAGATGAACCAGCCAGAGTTCAGAAAGAAAAAGAAAGCACGAAGCCCCTGAGATGATAATTACTACAGGTGAATGAAAGTACCAGTTTACAACTGTCCTTGAACAAGATCGTACTCCCACAAGAGCAATGGTGCTTGAACACGGGTAAACAGCATTGTGACAGAATGTAGGTTAGAATAAATGGGCTATTTTAAGTTATGAGCTATTCAGAGAAGAGTCTAGCTATACAGCCAAGATATCTGTAAATATATTTAGGTCTGAATCTTATTTCGTGGAACATGGTGTTGGGCGGAAGAACCAGACCTAACGTCTACACAGTGTGTTACTCAGTCAGGAAGATGTAGCCATAGCTTAGTGTATTCCAGTGAAGCATTTTAGGAACTAATTTACATGCTCAGCCTGATATTGGTTTTTTAAAATCACTTAGGTATCTAAACATAACAGAATTTATCACTTTCCATGATTTTGCAAGAAAATTAGTTTAACAGTAGAAAAATGGGATGAATCAGGTAAAAAAAACAATTTTTAAATGGAGCTATCTCTGGTTTATTGTGGCTAATGCTTTGAGTTATTTTCTTAGAAATATTACAAAAGTTAAAGTTATAGTTGAATTTTTCACCTCTTTTTAACTTCAGATACTTTCTGTAAAATATGAAGAGCTTGTGGGTGTCCCAATTAGAGTCAATTATAATTTGATTGACTTACTTTGGCATTTAAATACCTAGAAGAGGTTATTCCTTTATAAAGAAAATAACTCCCATGCCTTGGAGTTTTTAAGCTTCATCAAAAATAACCATGGTGGGTAACAGCATAGAATAATTAAAATGTATACCATTAAAATGTGCTATATGAATATCTGAATAGAAGCTGAAATCATTGGGAGAGGCAAGAATGTATTCTGCACTACAGAAAACAGAAATTTGTTTTAAAAAAGAACCTGGCCTGGTAGGTGGGCAGTGTTATTCACCTTCTCAGTATATGTAGTACATGAAGAATTATTCCTGGTATACCTATTTTAGCTCTATTACAATGCAAAAAATCAAACACACAGTAGAAGCTAGACTACAAATTCTGAAATCTCAAAATTTTCCAGGTTATGCTATACAGTGGAATAGCCGCTAGGTGTGGCTGGGAAGCAAAAGGAATCATCAAAACCCTGAGGTCATACAACTGTGAATCCCTAACATATGGTGATTGGCAGCATAACAAATTAAGTCTATTTCCAACTAATTTCATTTTAAATTTATGATGACGTTTTAATGCTATAATCCCCTAATAAGAGAATGTCTATCTGTAGATTTTAAAGAGTACTTTTTACACTATAATGAGACTATAAATATTTTTAACTTGACTCAAATATCCTGTAGTAACTTTTCCCATCTAATACATCACATTAAAATTCATAACATCAGTCTGATTTTTAATTTCTCTATATACACATAATAATAAAAGAATTTCCTTCATCTATAGCTTATTGATAGGCTCAATAATAAAATCAGTTCCTGAATTATTCAATGGATTGTAAAATATATCTTAATTGTGTGATGCATTTCAATTTAATAACAGGTTATTTTCAATAGAACTGTAGCAGATAACCATACCATGTAAACAGTGCATGGTACCATATCAGGTAATAGTACCTTCTCAATTCTTAAATTTTTTTCAATAAGATTATTAGTGAAAAAATTTCTACTTAGAAACAAGATCATTGATGTTGCGAAGTAACAAGTTTGAAGGAGTACCTGCAATATATGATTTTATTATAAAGACCATTTTATATTTACTTCATATGTTTCTGTTGTTTTTCTTCAACTCTCGGCAAATTACTTTTAATTGTACACACAAACACACATACACTAATAACTTTTAATTGTACAAACACACACACACACACACACACACACACACACACACACACACACTATGCTCCCGAGATCCATCACTGATTTATTCTGATTAAATTACTATTTTGTAAAATTTTGGAATCAAAATTTATTTTATGTACCTTACAAATGTTTTTAACATAGATTACGTGTTCCTTTGACTTAATTATTTTAAATCATTCTTTAACTTTTATGTAAGATTATAAACATGGATTTTATTTCCTCCTGGAGAGAATGTTAAATTTTGCATGAATTCATAACTAACAAAAGTACAAAGTAACACTTTTCCATGCTTTCAGATAAGTACAGCCATAACATAGCAATTAAGCCATCAAAATCCATAAAGATGATACAAGAAATTATAGTCTTTAAAAATCTCTGTTAAAATTTGGAAATCTGTATTAGGTGTCTGTAAATTAGGTATGTGTACAATAGGAAAGTTGGCAAAGAAAGTTCAATTCAGTTAAATGTTTTAATTAAGGATGCAGTGCCAAGTGATCACTTAAAGTTGGTAAGATTTTGTGTTGAATTATTTTTGCCATTCGTCTTTGAGTAAAAGTGAAACTAAAGGTTTCCTTAAAGCTATTTAACCTAAATACACTACTCTCATTAGTATCAACTCGACTTCTAATTTTCAATGCATAATTAGGAGAGTTTGCTAGCAAGTGCATAAAATATATTTCATTCAATAATTGCAAATATGTGGACTTCCATGAGTGTAAGAGGAGAGTGCTGAAAATGGGCAGTGTAGAGAACTTGATATTTTGATATATATTATAACCTTCCAGATGTAATTCTATGAAGCTATAAAGTTGTCCCATGCATTCAATACTATATGATTTCCATGTGTGGTTAGACATGTGTAGTTTTATACATATATGTGCACATTCACATTTAGAAGGGACTGTTTTAATTACAGCTGCCTGTTTGAATATTTCTACTGTTCTCTTCCCTAGTTAAAGGGGGAAAATTGGTAGCTGGTGAGGGATTGGGGGGTGTTATAAACACATTCTGAAAAGTGATTTTCTGCAACCCATGTCTATGGAATTTTGAAAAGGTCAGTGTAGTACCTCACTGTCTCTAATTCTTTGAGAATGTTACTCATTGAAATCCTGGTGCCACATTCAAGCTTGTAATGAGAACATAACACAAATTGCACCTATTATTTTGACAGTGATGATAATGAGAAGGGGAAATGAAATCATCAGGATAATGCTTGAGTGACTCCCTAAAATCCCCAACACTTCTGAACTTCCTTGCTGTCACTGTTAGAAACTTAATCAATGATAAGAATATGACTGCCAAATTCTTTTAAATGAAAACATGAAAGAGTGTTCTTACAGAATAGTTTAAGGCTTTTAAAAGTCATGATTTAATTACAATATATTATTTCCAACAGTAGGGAGCAATTCACAAGACAAAGTCCATATATCTTTAACGTTTCAAAATTGGAAAGAGTACACTGTTTAATTTCAATAATATCATTAAAATCAGAGTTATAAAAGTATGAGACATGTTGTCCTGATGCAAATGTGAAAGACATAACCAGAGCCGTTCTGAAATCTAATGGGGCAGAACTAAGACTAGAATTCAGTGTCCTGTTCCCCATTCAAGCCATACACCTCTATATTTTGAGATTATGACTGTCTGCTTTTTTCTCAGGGGCCACTGTGTCATTTTTTATATGCCTTAAAGGTAAAAAAAAATTGTTGCCCTTCTATAGGGAAGAACAGGGACAAACATGAGTTTGTTCACAAAAATATTGCAATCTTCTGTTCCCCACTGGCACTGAATGTCTGTGATGTGTAGACATATATACAGGCACCTACTCATAAAAAGTATATTTTATTAAAAATTAACTCATGGATTAAAGATTCTTAGTGCTTTGTAAGTTTATTAAAAATCAAAGATTCTTTTCATTCTTCTCCTCCTATGGCTTTGACTCATATTTTATTCATTTACCCACTTTACAAATATAGATTGACAAAAAGCTATGCGAGTTGATGGAGAAAATGAACCCAACAAGCTTTCTTGCTTTGCACAGTGTAAAGATGAGTGTGTGTGTGTGTGTGGGTAAGTGCTAATGTTCTATGGAAATAAAATGATGCTAGTAATAAGCAAGGTAAAAGAGTGTCACTCACATGTTGGTTGACTTTATTCTTGTTTTGTGTACAGGTGAAGCATAAGGAATCAAGAAGGAAAATGTGGTCTTAGTCTAGTATTTATTGGCTTAAACCGAATGAAAGATTGAGTAATGTGCATTGAATGAATTAACCAAAATGTCAAGGGATTTGTTTAGCATTTGACTTTTATGGTAATATTTTTAATGGTGTGTGTTACACTTTTCTGTATGTGTCAGAGGATGTCCTTGTTGGACATCAGTGGGACGAGAGGCCCACGGGCCTGAGGGTGTTCCATACCACAGTGTAGGGGAATGCCAGGCTGGGAGGACAGGAATGGGTGGGTGGAAGAGCACCAATAGAGGCAGAGAGAGGAGGAATGTGCTAGGGTGTTTACATAGGGAAACCTGGAAAGGGGAAAGCATTTAAAATGTAAATAATGAAAATATCCAATCAAAAAATAGTAGAAGTGATTCAAAAAGTATATATGGTTTTCTTGATCTAACATGAAGGAATACAAAGATAATGTATACATTGGACCAGTGAAATAAGTTTTTCATATACTGACTTTGTTTTATATTGTCATGTGGTTATGTGTGGAGGGTGGATATTGCAAAAAGCAGATGAAGAGAAATAAATTTTGTCATTTGAATTAAAGTCCTCTAAAAAGAGATGACACAAAGATAGCATACCCTGAATGAAGTGATTTACAGCTGTGAATCTGGTGTGAATTCCACTCCTGAAACATATTGAGCAATCAATCAGATTGATTTCGTTAATGAATATGACATGGAAACAAGAGTCCAAGGAAATGTGACTTGAGTTTTGCTCCACGGAGGAGAGATAATTATTGTAGAGACTAGAGAAGAAAATTAGCCTTGAGTCAGCTCATGGGTTCAGCAGCTAAGTGAGTCAATTTCATATCCAAAACAGAAGCACACAGGCAAAAGTGTACATTCACACACACATACACACACACACACACACACACACACACACACACACACACACACACACACACACAGAGAGAGAGAGAGAGAGAGAGAGAGAGAGAGAGAGAGAGAGAGAGAAATACACATATACACAAACATACAATTGAAGAGAGACCTAGAAAGATAAAGAGAGAGATCAAATGAGAGACAAAAAGAGACAGATAGATAGAAGATACAATTTTATAGGTTATTGTGGGCCATATACACAGGGAATATAAAATATCAAATTGTAGTTATTGAATATTTGAATAGGGAGATATTTGAATAAGATAATATGATTCATCTTCCTATATTTTCATTGGCTTATGTATGTGGGCCCCTGTACCAGAGGCTTTCCATGGAGATCTCTGGCCAGGCCTGATGAGAGGGTTCTGGTGAAGGGAAGGGAGTGCAGGCACTCTGTTATTCCACACAGCCCTGCACTGGGCCAACAAAAGACTGACTATTCATTGAGGAGTGAGGTGGAGCTTCAGATGGTGTTTCCGCAGAGCAGACCTCTTCCCAAGTGTTACAGCTTTTAGGACAGAAACTCTTGGACATCAGAGTAGTACTCACACACCTTTAACCCTTCCATATAGGATTCTTATATACAGTTTTAGGGTGGGTAAGGGTTTGACAACAGGTACTTCTCATTGGTTTGGTCTGAGAGCTTTGGGGAAACCTTATTTGCATGTGGGAGGGCTTGGTACTGCTCCTGTGTGACTGTTGGCTACACACACCTCTGCTGGGGGATGTGGAAGGCTGTAGCTGCAATAAGAGCCATGGGCACAGGATTCATGCATGGCCAAACTCCTACTATCCCATGAAAGCAGAAGTCACCACCCACCAGGTCTCCATGGTTCCAGGCGTGTGCTTGCCTGGGACCAGGCAGTCTGTGCACAGTTCACACACAGTCACCCACAGACAAATGTATATGCAACACATTCTAAAGTGTCAGCCTTCCTTCAGTGAACACTGGTTAATGTTAAACTTATAAATTCAGGCAATAAAACACTATGCTCTAGTTAACATTTTATGTCTAACATAAGGACAGGAGGTATCTTCTTAGAAGTTCAAAAATAATAATGTTGTAAGAATTCCATTAATAATTATTAGAGACCCTGTTGGCTTTGTTTATTTAGCATGAGGCTGTGATACATTCCGAGAGAGCTAGAAATTTCAGATGAAACATCAAATTAGACAAATATTGATGAATCAAAGACAGGATGTGAAGCAAATTAATAGCATTGAGGAATATAGAAAGAGTATCCAGGGAAACAAGAAAAAATAGAATAAATGGTATAATGTAGAGATGCATATATTAATAATTTATCATTCCTGAATAACAGTGCTTGATGAGCACCTACAATGGAGAAACAAGGACAAACCCTCAATAATGGTCTTGACTCTGTGGTTAATGCAGGTGTGGGGAGACAATAGGCAATTAGATCAACCTGGAATTATTCATAGAATCAAAACACTGGAAGAGAAGACAATCAAAGACAAAGTAAATTGCTACCAGCATATTGGGCAGTAGTCTAGCAACATGTAAGTGTTAAAATGTAAATAAGCATATTCTCAAATGATACAATTAATGCTTCATTATTTAGTTCAGTAAGAATATTAACTCATGCTTAAAAATCCCACAGGAACAGAAATAAACTAAACTAAACTCATTAGTAACTCAAAAGTGTTACACCTTCTTAAAGGACGCTTTTCATGAGTACCTTCAATGCAACAATCCCTTGAGTTACTATACCTTTAAGGAACACAAAGACCATAAAGAACCATATGTTTAAGCACTTGGTTGAGTCACAATATGTAAAAAAGTATAGATTATTCCAGTCATATCCTCGCATCTGAAGATTTGGAGTAAGAGCTGAAGATGAAAGAGAAAATGTGGCAGTTGTCTTTCTGGGTCTGGATTTCTTCGTTCAAACAGAATCTCTTCTAGGTCCATCTGTTTATCTGCAAATTGCATAATTTCATTTATATCTACATCTGACAAGTATTCTGTACATTTGCCTCACTTCTTACATGTTGAAGGACATTTACAATATTTTGCAGAAAAAGTAATGTAAAAAGGTACCATGAGGGAAGAGAGCAAGGAAAATGGGCAGAACCATGTGATAGGAAAAGGGAATGAGAAAATGAAGATGGAAGATGTAACTGAGGAGGGGAGAGGGAAGTAAATAAAGAGAAGGAACTAGAGAAGAGGACTGAAGAAAACTAATGATACTATATAAGTGCCAAGGGAACTGTATTATTTTACGTTTACCAAAAATCATATTCAGTAGCTAAAAGTATGTGTATATGCATATATATAAATATACATGCATATATACAATGACGTTATACCATGTGAGTTATACCACGTGAGTTGACAATGTTCCCCACATCAACCATTGTCTAACAAAAAACTCCAGTACCAGGCATGAAAAACTTACTGTTAAGTTCTTTGATGGGTTGTTAAAAGTTGTTGGTGTTGTCCTTGGTTGAGGAATATAAAAAACTACACCAACCAACATGATATTATATATATTATATATGTTAACATATATGTTATATATGATATATATTATAACACACATATTTATACCATGCATATATATGTACATATATGCAATATATGTAATTACATAATCAATTAGTTATATAAATAAGTTATGTATATAAATATGACATTCATATATATGGAGATGAGTGAATAAACACATAAAAACATATGACATAAACATATTTATATGTGATATACATCAATATTTATATTTTCATGTGTATCTGGAAAGTTTCAGCCACTGCTATGAAATCAATGGATCCATTTTTAAAAACAAAGGCAAGAAAACTATATTTATTGTGGCTTTTAATGTTAAAAAATATTTTTTCTTTTAGACTATATATCTAAAATCCATAAAATAGTTTCTAGAGAAAAATGGATTTATGGAATGCTGTAGTCATGATGATGCAGATCACAGACTACTTGACCAGCTAATTTTCAATTGTTTCTGAGTATGAAATTTTGGTGATGTTATTTATCTGTAAGTGAGCATTTTAAATGAAATCTCATTGTAGGGAAATAATAAATGTTTATGTATACTATATTTTTCCAGACTTGCAGTAAACTAAAATAAGTAGTAAGTATTGGTTGTACTCACTCATTTATTTCTCTTTACAGTAGCAGCCTGGTGTAGATGCTTCTGGGGTTTTTTATATGGAAGAAACCAGACAGACAGCATTTCTACTCTGAAAGTAAGCATCATGCATGCGATGTTCTAATTACAGCTCTAAAATTTGCACAGGTGTGTTTTCTGTACATTGATATTATTGTGCCTCAGCTGAAATAAATTTTAGCCTATCTACTTTTCTTCAAAGAATGACCTCATCTTTCATCCTGTCCAATACAGAAGTTAAGTTGCCAGAAAAACAGTGAATTAATTTGAAAGTGTAGAATTCATTATGATCTTTTTAAAAGCATGTGGTCACTGGGATCACATAATTCTTTATTGATGTCCATTTCTTCCCAAGTATACAATTAATGCATTAACCAGCCATTATACAGAAGCTTCCCTGTGTCCTTTTGTAAAATGAAATACTTAACATTAAGGTGTCTTACTTTGATCATCAGCTATTAAGTAGTGTCTTCCTGTTCATATTGACACTGGTTTATGACCTAAAGTAGGATAGCATTTACAGTAATAACAGCTTCCATTTGAGTACAACTTTAGAGGAAATTGCTAAATAATATCTCTCTACAAAATTTTCTAAAAGTTGCTGAATTCTAAGAAAAGCCCAAATAAGCCATTCGTTCTAGTAATATTGAGGAAACTAGAAAACAAAACAAAAGAGGAATTAAAAGGAAGCCTAAGACTTCTATTAAAGTGGAATCTTAAGGGCTGTTTACAAGATGAGTTATAAGAAAATATACAAAATGTTTAAGCAACTTTGTAGTTATATGGCAAGTTTGGTTGGTGTAAAGCCCTGCTATGGAGCATTGAAAAGCTTAGCACACATTCAGTTAAGACAGTTGAAAGGTAAATGAATATGTGCAAAAGCAAAAGCAGATCACTCATTCATCTTTATTTCACTATGTCAATATTTTCAAAAAATATGTTTCTTGGTTTTTTTTCTCAGCTCAATATTCAGAAGTATGAAAATAAAGACTCACATAGACCGAGTCCTATTGTGGCTTAATGGTACTTTATAGTGTATATTGACTTTGCCATTTAAGTTTAAGTATTTATAGATTAAATTTTTAGATGAGAAAACTGAGGCTAACAATTTTTTTCAATTCTTCTCTCATACATTACATCACAACCAGTCTTTCCTCCCTCCACTCCTTCAATTCCCCCCACTCCTTCAATTCCCCCCACATCCTCCTTTCTCTCCAAGATTTACTCTTCCTATGTATGTTTCCCTTCAAACATGAACAAGCTTAATAAGTTACAATAAGAGTAGGCACCAACCTAGTCTGGGTGATGCAAGCAAGTAAGAGGAAAAGGGTCGCAAATGCAGATGAATGAGTCAGACATATCCCTACTACCAGTGTTAGGGATACCACACAAACATCAATCTAATAACTATAACATATTTGCAGAGGATCTAGTATAGACTGATGGGGGCTCTGTTTGTCCCTTCAGCCTCTGTGAACCTCTATGATCCCTACTTAGTTAATTCTGCTGGCCATGTTTTCCTGAAGTCCTTTCTTACACTCTGGGTTCTGTAATTCTTCCTCCACCTCCTCTGAGGGTTCCCCCCAAACTCTAAGGAGGAGGAACCAAATGGAGAGCTCTAATTTGGGTGTCCTCTCTGACTAATGTTGGGTTGTGGAATTTGCATCTGCTTCCTCAGCTTCTATAGGAAGGTTCTTGAGTGACATTTATGGATCTGGAGGGATGAGTCAATGGATGAGTGTCTGCTGTTTTCCCGGACCCAAGTTTGGGTTCTAGAACCCATACTGGGTGGTTCAGAACTACCTATAACTTATTTGGAATGCCTGGGGCTTTTATGTGCACATGCCCACATGCATTCATATAAATGTAAGCCAAAGTAAGTTTTAAAATTGAATTTCCTTTTTGTTTTCAAGATAATGTGCGTGCAATTAATGTGGCTATATTAAACCCTCTTTGATTGTTTTGCCTGTGTGTTTTTTGTTATTCACTACTTACTGTTTTTCACCAAACAAAAATGAGAAGTCAGGTACATTTTATAGTTCTCATTAATCAATGAAGATTAGTTTCTTACCCAGGAATTTGTATAGAAATATGTTCCAATAAGGATTAGCATGAAGATATATTGGAAACATTATGTAGCTGAAGTACATTGACTGATTCATCTAATTACTTGACATAATAAAATTGTGCACACTTTAATCTTTTTTGAACAAAATGAAAATAAGTAAAAAGGAGTCATTCAATCAGGAAACATTTCTAATAATATAGTAATCATTTTATAACAATAAAATAATTATTACCTCTGAAGTTAATTGAAATAAGACATGATAGGTATCCTACATTTACATTTCTGATTTACACTATTATGATTTCATGATTCATTTACTAATCAAGAGATTAAACTGCCTTAAATCTGATTTATTTTCTTTTATAATATTTTATATTATAGTCTTTATTTTACTAAATTAACCTAAATTAAATATTAATAAAACATACTAATCTAACTTACAGTATAATGAAATTATGCTAGAATGATAACATTGCTACTTGTAATATAGTTTAAAGTGAACAAATCTTTATGATGTGCCTCTAGTCATGAAGTTATACTAAAGGCATGACAGGAATGCCTCTAAATTTCTTTTTCTTTTAAAATAATTTATTTGGGGACTTTGGTATCCAGTAAGTTGTGTACATCAATGTATTTCACATTGATTACTTACGTGCTGTATACTGATGTTTGTTCAGATTGCAACGATAAAAATACCTTAGTGAAATATATATCTTAATCTATATTAACTGTTATTAATACATGTATTATTAATTATCTTAATACAAATCTTAATTTATCCAGTGGTACACCTATATACTTTGATTCACTTTCTAGGATAAAAAAAGTGTTTTAGCCAATGTTCTCATGAGAAATATAAGAAGGAAAAAAATAGTAACACAGAAAAACAGACATGTAAGAGATAGATACATGTAAATATAGAAACAGTTATTCAAGGCCATTATGGTTATTAAAGATGAGGAGAGCCCATTTTCTAGTATCTAGAGAGTAGGAAACAAAGAAAAGCATTTTTTTACAACACAAAATACTCAAAAAATAAAGGGTCAGCAGTAGGCCTGAAATTGTGCCAGGCAGCTCAATCAATAGGAGAAGAAATGTACAAGAGTAAATATAAGGAAGCAGAGAAAGAAAAGAGAGAGATAGAAAACTAATAAAAATAGATATAAATAGATGTTATTAAGCCATATTTAAAAATCTCTGAATAAAGGCAATAACAAAGCTATAATAATGTTTATAATTCAGTTATAATAAGAATCTAAAACAGTTGGTCTGTGTACAAACATAAATAAAACAATCCCTTCCTTAAATGAAAGGACTACATTCCGTTTTAACATTATAAATTTTTCCTTTACAATTTTTTATATAAACACACACACACACACACACACACACACACACACACACACACACACACATATATATATATATATATATATATATATATATATATATATATATATATATTTGTGTATGTATAGATATGTGTGCGTGTCCATATATGCATGTGATTATATATGTGTGTGTATACACATCCTTACATATATGTATATATATATCCACATATGTGGGCATATATATATATATATATATATATATATATATATATATATATATGTACATATACATATATATTCATAAATATGAGTGTGTGACTATGATTGTATGAAGTATATGCATATATGTGTCAGTTGGAGAGAAGAAGATTTTGGTTGTTTCTGCCCACTACCAGAGAGATAGAGACTGTTTCTAGGGAATCTTAAATTCTTATGTGAGTGATAATTTCCAAAATTAGATCTGAAAGCTTATTTTGCAAGTACTTTTACCCATGAGTTGTCACTACAGCCCACTATGGAAGACAGTATTACTAAGTGATATGGAACTTATATGTGATATACTATAATTTAAATGGGTAATGTAAAATTAATAAAATAAATAAATATATGTAGATATATAAATATAAATCCATGATATTCCATGTGAGATAAATTAATCAGTTAACAAAACTAAAGCATTTGCTTCTTATATATGAACATATAACATATATAAAATTATAGGCAAAATATCAGAAATTTCTGGTAAAAATATTATTCTCCCTTTATGTTCCTTAATCTTTTTTTCTGTTGTGTGACAACCATCTTGACAAAACCAACTCGAAAAAAAATATTTTATTATTTCTAGTTTTACATTCTAGTCTATCATTATGGGAAATTCACCCTCAGTCATGACCAGAGGAATGAAAACCCACTAATGCTTAGTTCTCTATACACACTTTGACAGTCTTAGATCCCTGTTTAAAGATGGTGCTACCCACAGTGTCCTAAGTCTACCCTCATCAATTCACATTAGCAGTCAAGACAATCTCCCATAGACATACACACTTTCTAAGCTGATATGAAGTATTCCTCACTGAGACTCTTTTCTTTGTTAATTCTGGTTTGTATCAAACTGACAATTAAATATTACAATTACTTATAGAATTTTCCACTATTCTCTTCTATTATGTATTCTATCTTCCCCTTTTTAAGAGTGGTATTGTTCACTAAAGTGTGATAACATTAGCAATACAGCACAGTAAAATATAACTGGCAACTTTAA
The DNA here is from genome assembly GCA_902729485.2 of Mus minutoides. Lineage (NCBI taxonomy): Eukaryota > Metazoa > Chordata > Mammalia > Rodentia > Muridae > Mus > Mus minutoides. The sequence goes on from LR749855.1 coordinate 1,462,276, forward strand.
TAATTTACAGATTATAGTATCAACCATTAGAAAAATCTTCAATATAATTTTTTTTGAGACAGGTTTTCTCTGTGAAGCACTGGCTGTCCTGGAACTCACTCTGTAGACCAGGCTGGCCTTGAACTCAGAGATACACCTGCCTCTGCCTCCCAAGTGCTAGGATTAAAAGCATGTGCCACCACTGCCCGGCTTCAATATACTCTTGTCCTAAAAGCAGCTACTACAATTATATATTTCATAATAGACAAATATTCATGAAGAAATGGGTGAGTTAAAAAGGAAAAGTTGGAGAAGGATATGATGGTGGTCCAGCATTAAATTGTTTCAGTTAGATTGGAGTAATACATTCTGGCAGCCCACTATATAGAAAGGTGAGGCTACTGCACCCTTCTGTAATGCATTATGCATTTTGAAACAGCTGTGACAGAATAGAGAGAGACACATTTTTGTCTGAGACATAGGACAGACTTGCTCTGTTATCATTTGTGAAAAGCCACTACTAATGTTAGTAATGAGCTCTTTTAACTTGTTATTTGAAACATTCTTAATGTACATTCACCTGTACATAAGTGAGTATGTTGGGTTATGATATAAACTGTCTATTATTTGGAATTGTTAGGCTCTCCTTGGTGCCTTGGTCAATATCTACAGCCCAGTAGAGTATATTCATGGTGGCATCAGCCATTGTGAACACACATTGTGAACTCAAAATAGTAAGGAAAAGGAAAGAAGAATAGAGTTAGAATACATCGAAGAAATGGCAAGACATGGTACAACTGAAGAAAGATTAAAATCTGTAGTAAATCAGAGAAGATAAATTGTAGGCCTTGTTCAACAGAAATGTTTCAGAAACAGTTTGAGTCCTCAGAGTCAATCATTCCAAACCCTCAAATCCAGATCAAATAACACTGGACATTTTTTAGTGCTAGGAAATCTGGACTTCACGGGCATACATAAGTAGGGTATAACCATCTCCTGGGATGGACTAAAAAATTTTAGTTCCTTACCATGTCAGGAATCTATAATAAGAACTGCAACCTGGATTAAAGAGTCCTGACTTCCTAGACACAATAAAACTTTAATATGCTGTTCCTGTCCTAAACCTATAACCACAGGGATGCGGGGCAGGCTGCTTCTACCTGCTCTAGCAGTCTAGGAATGGAAGGCTGATGTCTATCAAGAGACAACTCAACAGCACTTCAAAAGCTCCTATAGCCTGCCCACCATTCTTATATAGACAAACCAAAGCATCTCTCAGCTAACAAACTAAAAATGCTAAAGGATTTTATATGTTTTCAGTATAGAAAAATAAATGTTTAATAAGGTACATGTATTAATTACTAATAAGAAAAAGTTATTTAGTATGCATGTATAGGTACATAATTTTTTTACCTCATAAAAAAAAATGTACAATTGTTCTCTAGTTGCTCTGGCTAGAATTTCAAGTAATATACTGAATAGGTAGGAGAAAGTGGGCAGCCTAGTCTAGTTCCTGATTTTAGTTGGATTGCTTCAAGTTCCTCTCCATTGATTTTTGGCTATTGGTTTGCTGTAGATGGCTTTTACTAAGTTTAGGTATGGGCCTTGAATTTCTGATCTTTCCAAGATTTTCTGTAACCTCCCCCAGCCTAGAAGCAGGTTGACTCAAACTTTGCTGCCACTGAAAGGATATCACCTGAGGTGTAGCCTTCAGACTTAGTAGGCTCTTTTGTTATGTCAACTGCCTCTGTAGAAGGATCTGATGGTGTTTTGAATTTCCTCAGGATCTGTTGTTATGTCTCCCTTTTCCTTTCTGATTTTGTTAATTTGGATGCTATCCCTGTGCCCTCTAGTTAGTCTGGCCAAGGGTTTGTCTATCTTGTTGACTTTTT
>LR749851.1:0-62500 GCA_902729485.2 Mus minutoides
CACCTGCCTCTGCCTTCCGAGTGCTGGGATTAAGGGCATGCGCCACCACGCCTAGCTCTTAAATCTTAAAAAAACAAAAAGATGTGTGTATATACATATATATTAATTAGAGTAAATACATAAACCAGTAGCTTATTAGTTAATGTCAGATATTATGCACTCTGCCTAATTAGTGAACTGTCCTTTCTTATGCCTGACCGTGCAGTGAGCGTGTTGACACCAGATCACCAAGCCCAGTGATGTGCTGTAAAATGCCCCGGTGTCTGTGGTGCCACTAAGCAATTGGAGCGTCTGCACTCTCTTATAATCCTGTGGGACCCCTATTGTGTTCCTGGTCCTCTGGAAGCTTGTGTCTGTACCGAGATTTTCTCAATTAATAATCAGCATGCTGCAATGGAAAACCCGGGGTTCCTTAGACTTTTAGTCATTTTTTTTTATTTTCCTTCCTTGATTTTTTTTGAAACAGAGTTTCTCTGTGTAGTCCTGGCTGTCCTGGAACTTGCTCTTTAAGTCAGGCCTCAAACTCGGATATCCACCTGCCTCTGCTTCTGAATACTGGAATTAAAGGCGTGTGGTATTACAGGTCTGTTTCCTTAAGCTTTTAAATTTAACTCACCAAGTTCATGTAACCTTCACAATTTCATTCTAGGGCAAAGAGGTTATGACTTAGGTAATTAAACCTCCATAAAGATCTTTCTCTTCTGGAAAATACATATTTGTTAACATCAATATTAATAAGTAATAAGTATTTATTAATTTAATAAGTATAAGTACTTATTAACAAGTCAGTATTACTTGTTAACATCTGATATTATGCACTTTACCTAATTATGTGAACTGTCCTTTCTTATGCCTGACCATACGGCGAGCGTGCTGGGAATAGAACCCAGCTGTTGATGTGTTTGCATACTTTACCTCAGATCTTTACCCCAGATCTACTTAAAATGTTTGAAGTGATTTTTTTTCTAAGTTTAGTGTATCCAGTTCCATTTTGTTAACATAATTTTTGTTTTTTTTAGATGTATTTATTTCATGTGTGAGTGTTTACATGCATGTACAGCTGTATACTATGTTCATGTAGTGTCCAGGGAGGCCAGAAGAGGGCATGGGATCCCCTGGAACTGAAGTTATAGACTATTGAGTGCTGCCGTGTGGGCGCTGGGAATACAACCCTGGCTCTGTAATAACAGCCGGTGCGCATAACCACTGAATGACTCCTCCAACTCCCATATCCAGTTTTCTCAAGTTCACCTATACCCATCCTGAAAAAGCAGGACTTGGCTAGATTCCTGACCTATTATTAAATATTAGCAAAGTCAGCTTTTAAATATGCTCTTGGTGAAGTTCTCTGGACACATTTCAAAGCTGCCGTAAGTTTAATTGAATCTCCCCTCAGTGTTCTGCTTAAAAGCATAAGACCTAATTCAAATTAGTCTTTTTTTTTTTTAACTTTTTGTGAGTTTATAGGTGTTGGGGTGTATGAGTATATACATGCTGAGGCACACACATGTAAGTCTTTGAATCCTACCCCCTACCCCGAGTATCTCTTCTTTCCTTCTCCCATGCAGGTCATCAGGCTTGGTCCCTAACCCAGAGCTGGAACTGGGACCACACACACACACATACACACATGTAGAGATGACATAGGCACACTGGCTGTTCAATTCCCAGCAACCACATACACAGAGGCTCACAGCCATCTATAGTTTCAGTTCCCTCAGATCCTGTGCTAATTACTGGCCTTCAGGGTCACAGCATGCATGTGGTACATAGACATACATACAGGCAAAATATCTGTGCACATAAATAAATTTTATAAAAACATAAACACTACACAAATTTACCATCTGATTTTTTTTTTTTTTTTTTGAGATAGAATCTCACAAAGTAACCCAGGCTGGTCTCAAACTCACAGAGATCCTCCTGCCTCTACTCCCCAACCCTCTCCCGAGTGCTGGGATTAAAGGTGTGCGCCACCACATTCAGCTTCTGTGTCTTTTAGTTTTTTTTCCCCACTTGCTGGTATTTTTTCCAGGGCTGAGAATAAGACTCGGGGACTCATGTGCTAAAGCAGACATGCTATCTCTGACCATCTCATACCCACTTGGGGGATTGTGGGGGGGTTGTAATTTTTTTTTTATATGTATGAGTGTTTCGTCTGTGTGTGTGTGTGTGTGTGTGCCACCTGTTTGCTTGGTGCCCTCAAGGATCAGAAGGTGTCAGATGCCCTCATACTGGAGTTATAGATGGTTGTGAGCCACCACCTTGCTGCCTGGATCTGAACCTGACTCCTCGGCAAGAGCAACAAGTGTTTCTAACAACCGATGGATGCATCTCTTGTTTAATTTTTTTTTTATTCTATTTTTATGTGTATTGGTGTTTTGCCTGCATGTGTGCCTGTACACCATATGCATACCCAGTGCCTGTGGAGGCCAGAAAAGGGCTTCAGATCCCCTGGGACTGCAGTTATAGATGATTTTGCGCTGCCATATTGGTGCTAAGAATCAGACTCGATCCTTAGGAAGAGCCACCAATGCTCTTAGCTGCTGAGCCATTCTCTCCAGCCCCTCTCCTTGGTTCTAAATGCAGTTTCTCGTACTGAGCTGGGGGACCATCTTTGGAGTATAGTGGGACTACTACTTGCCCACCCTACTGTGTGAGGGACCAGGGGAGAAGGAAGCAGAGTGCTGAATAAGCACAGCCAGTCTTCCTTACCCTCAGTGACCTCAGCTGGTGTCAGCAGCAGCACAGGAGTCCTGTCCCCTTTTGCCTATTGAAGCCTTGAGGAAAGTATCACCATTGTCTCAAGTCACTATGCTAGATTCCTAAGGCTGCTGGGACAAATTACTACCAACTGGGTGGCCTCAAACAATGGGATTTTGTCCTTCCCTCCTTTCTGCTTCAAGGGGTTGTCACCACATCCCTCCCAGCTCCCCGCACCCCAGCCCCCCCCTCCCCCCCTGTGCGGTTGCTTCACCTCTGTCTGTCCTGTGAACACCCAGGTTGGATTTGGGAAACCTGGATAAACAAAGGTGACATCTTCCAAAGTTCTTAAACTAATTTCATCTACAAAGACCTTTTTCCACAAATGGTCACCTTTTGGTTTCTGGGCACAAGAGCATGAGGGTGTCTTGGGGTGGGGTAGGGGGTCACCATTCATCTGTCTGCATCCATGGATGTATGCATATATCCCAAGCCTCCCTCTCTTCTCTGAGACACATTAAAGCTAGCCTTCTTCCCATACTATTTTCTTCTGAGGAAGCCTCTGCTCAGGCGCTTCACATCCTGGCTTCTCTCTCTGGAGGCTTCCTGGAGCTGTTTCCTAACAGCACCTGACATCTCCCTCCCCTCCCTCGGGATTCCCCTGGAAGGAGAGTCACTGAGAGGGAGATTGGAGTTCAGGCACCAGCTGCAGCCTGTGTTTCCCTGGCAGGTCCCCTCCTTTGAGAGATATGCAGGGGTTGCCCCTGAGCCTGGAGGAGAGACTGCCTCGCTGCTTCCTGCTTGCCCTCTGGACATTAATTAATTTCCTTCTAGGGGGCTGTGCATGATTGCAAGCTCATTAGGCATCTCTGCACTCAGGCTGTGGCGACGTCAGTCAGTAGGCCATCAGCTGTTGTCTACCTTCCCAGTTAGAATTCAGAGGGGCGGCCTCCCTCCTCTCCCCACTGTGTTGAGGAAGAAACTGTGGACCCGTGCTTGGAGGAGAGAGGCAGACGCGAGTTCACTCCCTGCAGGGAAGGTCTTTGAAAGAAAAGGGGGTGGGGTTTAAAATAGAAAGTGCCTAGCAGTCCCCTCTGTGGCTTGTAGCTTTCCCTGCAGCACTCTCTTTAGACAGTCCCCTCTCCAAAAACAAAGGGGGCAGGGGTGGGGGGGAGGGTGGTAGGGGAGACCAGCAATGAGAACACTGCTAACAAAGACAGGTGGGCAGTTTGGGAGAAACCCCCTGTAGGCATCGTGGAGCTGGCCCTACCAGGAAGGGATCCAGGCTTCCTGAAGAAGGGTCCGAAGCCACTTTCTCCCTCAGCCTGACTGCTTCGACCACAGGTTAGGGATTGGCCTTGGAATCACGATTTGGGGTCGCTCTCCACTTCCTCTCCCATGCTTGTGTCTGCATCCCTTCAGAGAGAGCAGCTCAGGACCACAGGCAAGAAGAGAGTGACCAGGAAATGTGAAGGCTGTCCACACAAAGTCAGCACAGGGCTGACAGTGTCCTGCAGGACTGTTATAATGGTCTCGAACCTGCAGGCATGTTATAATGGCCATGGGCACAGCCTCTCTTGTCCTTATTGATGTGGAGATCCGGGTTGTCCCTTTCCCATCGCAGAGTCACAACAACCAATGCCTAGTCTTCTCCAGGGTTGGTCTCCAGCCAGAGCTGAATTCAGCTCTTACCCCACAAGAAGGCCATTCTGAGGGGCTCAGGTGTCCCTAGATCACCTTCAGGCGTGAGCACATGGGGGAGGGGAGAGGAAATGGGATAACTACCATGGAACCCGAGCCTCATCTCTGAAATTGAACTGCGGGATCACAAAGAAATGAGCTCAGTGGGAAAGGAGCAAAAGGCCACCTGAAGAGGCCACGGAGGGGGGGAGAGGGGCCGAGTGCGATGATAAAGGAAGATTAATGAGCAAGAGGAGAATCACAGAGAAACTGAAACGCTAGCTGGCTGGCTCTGTCCTTCCCAGCAACAGTGAATGTGGCGATGACCACAGAATGTGAGATCAGGTGTGAAAGGCACTGAGACCATGCACTACTGATATTATCTAGAAATTATAAACATGGGGACATAGAGAGCCAACATCAGTTCTCAGAAGGCAGAAGCTTGATTTGAAAAAAGGGAAAAAAAATGTAAGTAGGTAGAAAGATCCCAAGAGTTCTCTGACAGTGATTTGGAAGAATTATAGTCATCACTGGACACACAGTAGCAAATATAAAAGCCGGGCGTGGTGGCGCACGCCTTTAATCCAAGCACCTGGGAGGCAGAGGCAAGTGGATTTCTGAGTTCGAGGCCAGCCTGGTCTACAAAGTGAGTTCCAGGACAGCCAGGGCTATACAGAGAAACCCTGTCTCGAAAAAAAAAAAAAAACAGAAAAAAAAAAATGTAATGGCCAAGCAAGCATAGTGGCACAAAACTCCCTCCCAACTGCATAAGAAGCTGAAGCAGGAGGATCATTTAAGCCCAGGAGTTTAGGAGCAGCAGGCACAACATATTAAGGTCTTGTCTGTTAAGGGGAAATAAATGTAACAACCCAGTATAATTAGCAGAGGTTAGGAAAGTCAACATCTCTTACGCAGTAGTCCTATCGTTCCCTGCCCTGTTCCTGGGCAACCATTGTTCTGGTGTCTCTGTGTGTTTAACTGCTGTAGGGACTTCAAATAAATGGATCATACAGGATTCGTCCTTCTTTGGGTAGCTTATTGCATTCAAATTAATGTCCTTACGACTCTTCCTGTTTGGCACTTGTCAGAATCTCCTTTATTAAGGCTGAAGAACTGTTTCCTTGATCCATTCAGCTGTCCAGCCGCACTTGGGTTGCTTCCAGCCTTTTTTTTTTTTTTTTTAATTAGGTGTTTTAAGTTTTATGAGTCTGAGTGTTTTGCCTACATGTGTGCCCTGAGAGTTCAGAAAAGGGGATTGGATCCCCTAGAACTGGATTCAGAAATGCCTCGGAGCCACTGTGTGGGTGCTGGGAATGGAACCTGGCCCTTGGCAAGAGCCACAAGTTCTCTTGTCTCTATTGGGAACGTGTGCTTATAGTGTCTCTCTGAAGCCCTGCTTTTCGTTCTCTCGCCTTAGCTAATTTCTGTATCTTACGATAATCCTGCATTTAATTTTTTTTTTTTTAAGAAATTGCCATTCCTTTTCTGCAGTGACCACTTCAGTTCAAATTCCTTCCTACCATGGATGCAGGAATGCTCCTGTTTCTCTCCCTCCACCCAGTGCTTGTTATTCTGGGGGCCTTATGGAGGGCAGGGCCTTTTGGATCTTGGAATTGGATCAGGCCAAAGAAGACAAGTTGGAGCACTGAGTGACAGCGGGGCTGGGGAGCGGGGGTAGGAGAGGCGACACACGATGATGAGAAGCTGGGAGACAGTAGAGTAGCTGGAGAGCTAGGGGAAGTTTCTAGAAATGCAGGTCTGACAATTGAGAGTCATGATCATACCAAGTATGGTATTGGCCTCCCAGGAAACACAGCTGGGATTTAGTGTCAAACACTAAATCCCAGGCCTCTAGGTGCCTGGTATTGGAGAAACAGAACTCTTAACAGCCTCGGGTGTCTGTCCACATTACTGAATACCCAAGGGCAGCCAAGTACCTGACATTCAGAAGTTTCTGTTGAGCCTAATTGTTTTCAGGTGTAAAGGAATTTTCATCGTCTGTGTCAGGAAAGAAGCCTTCTCAGCCGGCGTGGTGGCACACGGCCTTTAGTCCCAGCACTCGGGAGGCAGAGGCAGGTGGATTTCTGAGTTCGAGACAAGCCTGGTCTACAAAGTGAGTTCCAGGACAGCCAGGGCTACACAGAGAAACCCTGTCTCGAAAAACCAAAAAAAAAAAAAAGAAACCTTCTCTCTATTCTAAGGGGAACAAGCGCTGGGTGACTGAGTGCAAGATGCAGAGTGAAGGTACCAGTCTCACTGGGAGGCACATGCAAACCTGAGTATACAATGTCAGATTTGATCAGCACGTTCACATTTAAGGCAACCATAACATAGTAATGGAAGCTGGGAGATGGCTTGGTTAAAATACCTGCCCTGCAGACATTGAGGACTAGGAGTTTAGGTCCCCAGAAACCCACTGTCTTACTTTCCTACTGCAGTGACAAAACATGATGACAAAAGCAACTTATAAAAGAAAGTGTTTAATTTGGGATGCAGTTCCATGAGCATCATGGCGGGAAGCACAGCAGGCAGGCAGGCGCTGGAGCCAGTAGCTGAGAGCTGATATCGTAACCTACAAGCATAAGGCAGAGAAAGCTAACTGGGTATGGCCTGGGCTTTTGAAACCTCAAAGTCCTACTGCCAGTGACACACATCCTCCAACAAGGCCACACCTCCTGATCTTTCCCAAACAGTTCCACCAATGGGAACCAAGTATCCAAACATATGAGCCTGTGGGAACCATTCTCATTCAGGCCTCCACAGCGACATATATGCAGGGTAGACATGGCAGCCCACAGGCAGTTCCAGCCTCATGTAGCAAAGACAAATCCCAAGATTAGCCATCTCAGCAAGCTCTGGGTTTGATTGAAAGAGCCTGCTTCAGTATGCAGGTGGAAGAGCACATCAACCTTATGCAGTGCACGTGGGCCTGCAGAGTCTGCATACTGTACACACAAAATAAGGGGAAAATGACTATGATAGTAACAGCAATAGCGGTAACCTAGATCCGAAACCCCCAGTTATAGTACGGAAGGCTGCCAAAGGAGTGCACTAGCCGAGACAGATGATGACATTAAATATTTTTGTCACAGACGGGAATGAATTCGTTCTCTCCAGCACAGGTTGTTACAGAGTGGGTCAGTGCCTTTCTACACATGTTCATGCTGTGAGGTGCTGTTTGCAGTGTCACAACACAGCGTGAGACCTTCACCAAATGTGCCCAGCCTGCATTGAACTTCCCAATCTCTAGACTTAAGAGCTAAATATAAACCTCTTTATAAATCACACAGACTCAGGTATTGTAGTATAGCAACAACAACAAAAAAAGGTCACCAGTGTCCCTGTCCCGATGGTGCAAGCTCTCTCTAGTGGAAAGTCTAAGGCTCCGTCCCTTGGGTTGGTAATGTTTTTTCCTTCTTCCAGACACCAGCTGTGAGCATGGATTTCCCTTGAACCCCCAGTACCACCACACAATCTGTGCCCACATAGACCAGGCACTTCATTGGGGGCATTTGCATAGTAGTGACAGGCAAAGCTAGCTGTATGTCCAGAGAAGTTTTTCAGGGTTCAGAGTCACAGCATTTCCTGGGGCTCCCTGCTTCCCGTTTCCCTCTTCCTCCCGGAATAACACATTTTTCTGTTGCACCAGTTCCTGAATGGTTTGGGTAGCTCTCAAATTTATTGAGGGCTTCAAAGAAGTTTCCCTTGTGGAGATCCTATCTAATGCTACTTATAGTATTAGAAATTAAAACAAAGGGACTTAAGGGGCCAGAGAGATGGCTCAGTGGATAAGAGCACTTGTTGCTCTTGCAGCGGACCTAGGTTCAGTTCCCATCATGAACATAGCAGCTCACAATCATCTGTAACTCCAGTTCCTGGGAATGCAGTGCCCTCTTCTGGCTTCCATGGTACCAGGCACACACAGGGCACATGCATTGAGGCAAGCACTCATTCACATAAAATAAATATAAGTCAATGTTAGGGGCAGGGTATGTTTTGGTTTTTGTTTCTGTATCCTTGGCTGGCTGGGCTCTCACTCAGTAGACTGGGTGCCAGGATAAAAGGTGTGAGCCACCATGCCTGGCTAAGTAAATCTTTTTTATTTTTTAAGGAGGAGGGTCTCTAAAGGGCTTACCTATTAACTTAAAATTAGTAACAATAAGGGAGAAGGCAAAGTTGCTGGAAAGATCTATAATTACAGTAGATAACAAAGGAGAAGGAAGTTCAGAATACATAGAGACAGGAAGCAGGTGTGATTGCCCGGTGCCTGAGAGGGGAGACTTGGGAGTGGGGTCATGGTCACAGAGTTTCTTGGTAATGAAAATCTTCTAAAATTTACCGTGGTGGTTGTACAGAGCTTCACTTTATGGCTTGGCTTTGTTGTTGTTGTTTTGGTTTTGGCTTTTTGGGTTTTTTGTTTGTGTGTGTGTGTGTGTGTGTGTGTGTGTGTGTGTGTGTGCTGAGGGTTGAACCCAGGGCCTCACAGATGCAGAGTATTAGGGAGGCCAGAGGAGGGTGCTAGATTCCTTGGCTACTCTGCCCTGAGCTATATACCTCAGCCCCAGAGTGTGTCCTATGGATGAATAAATTGTGTGTGGACTACATCTCAACAAAGCTGGGTGGGATTTTGTGTGTGTGTGTGTGTGTGTTTAAAATTTTTATAACAAATTTACATAAGAGAGAAATAGTTTTTTTATGGAAGTAACTGAATTTTCCAAAGGGAATAAAGATGTAAGAAGAGGGCTGGTGAGATGGCTCGACGGGTAAGAGCATCCGACTGCTCTTCCGAAGGTGATAAGTTCAAATCCCAGCAACCACATGGTGGCTCACAGCCATCCGTAACGAGATCTGGCTCCCTCTTCTGGAATGTCTGAGGACAGCTACAGTGTACTTACGTATAATAAAATAAAATAAATCTTTAAAAAAAAAAAAAAAGATGTAAGAAGAGAGGCTTGTTTCCCATTGTGAACGGCTGCTACCCTGCTTTCCCCCAACAGCCGGTTTCCAGGCCTGCTGCAGCTGCCTTCAAGCTGTCACAGCAGGTTGTTTGGGACTGGGATCTATACAGAAAGCCCAATATGACGCAAGTTATGTCCCTGGAAGAGGCCCTTGAAGAGCCTCGTTTTTTTCCAAAGGGCCTCAGGCTCCTCCCCTGCTCTTTAGAAGACTACCCTTTGGAATGTGCTGTTCTGATTTCCAGTATGGATCTATACTTGCCCTTTGGAAGCCATAGCCTTGGCTGTAAGCCCATCATTGCATGTCCCATTGCAGAATGTCTCCAAACCTGCTTACCTGAGCTCGTGTCATATGGGGCTCACCTCCTTGAGATGCCCTGTGTGCCTGTCACCTTCAGGCACTGCAGGAAGCAGTTAGCAGCTTGGGGCTAGCCCAGCTACAGCCTCCTCAGGGAGCTCCCACCAGCAGTGACTCAGTGCTGTTTGAGAGACTCACCCAGACTGTCTGATGAGCAGCCATCTGTGCGCACGGTTCCTAGAGATGTGCTGTTCTCTAGTGAGGACAGGTGAGGAAGAGGAGAGCCTCCTGGGCGCCTCCCTGTTGCAAGGCAACAGACCCTCCAAGGCCAGCCACATCTGGATTTGATTTTTCCAGTCCCCTCACACAGCACTGGTACCTTCATGCCTACAGTCAGGGGAGCTGGCTTCCCCAGGGCCATGGCAAAAGTTGCAGCCATCTGGGGATACCCTGAGGAGCTAGTTAGCTCTCCTCACTCACATCCAGTTTATGGACCATGATACAAAAGTCCCCAGTGAACTGACTTAGAGGAAGAGACACAGAAAAGATACCCAGGTACTGTGATGTGTCCTTGTAACACAAGTGTGCTTGGACACAGGCCAGGCCGGAAATGGAGCAAGCAGTAAAGTGTAGCAGCCTTTGCCCAGCCCCGGGCTGCTGCTTCCTACTGTGTGTAGCCTTTGGACCTTTGGGAGTCCCACCCCAGCTAAAAATTCTTCAGGAAGGTGATACCCTGTGACTCAGTTACCCATCTTTCTTCCACCCTTTCCAACTAACTCTATGATGCCAGTGAGACACTGTAAAGACAGCCACTGTCCACCATGGGGCTCCTTAGTTAAAGGGTAAAGGAGACAGCTAAGGATATCCCTGGAGAGGTACAGTCTGCACCCAGTCTGACCTGCCCAGTCTCCAGTGGTCTTTCTTGGTCTTTCTAAGAATATGATGGCCCCACATGGCCTGGCATATGGGGGCCTGTAGAAATGGGACCCAGTGTGGCTAGACAGAGGACAAGAAGCCCACCCACCTTCTCCGCGGTTTTCTTCTTTGGCAGCACTTTGATTGATTGTTCGTTTGTTTGAGACCAAGAGCCTGCTCTGCCTCCATCCCGTCCCCCAGTAACACCAGGACCTTAATAACTAGTAAGAGTTTAATAACTTGTAGTTGACGTGCCATTTCACAGTCAGGAAAAAAACACATCCCAAGGAGAGGGGTCCCTCACCCACAGACCTACAGTAAGCCAAGGGGATTACAGAGTTCTGAGAGCATCACCCCCCAAGGACAGATGTAGTCAGGTGAGGGACAGAACCTAGCATTAAGTCAACAGCCAAAGGGGAACAAGCAGGACAGATGAAAAAGAAAACCCTTAGCTGGCCATGGCCTCTGTACTCCAGTGGTTGGGAAGCTAAGGTAGGAGGGTTGCAAGTTCGAGGCCAGCCTGGGCTGCACAATAAAGGAGAAGGGAGAGGAAAAGAAAGACCCTATACTCCTACCCATAACCATGAGTCTAACCTCCTGCCCTGGGAATAACTACCACACTTCCACAACCCTGTTCTCAGCCTTCCTATCCCCACGAAGGGAGCCCTGATCTGTAAGCACAGGTCTGGCTGGGATGCTGAATGCTAGGCGAGGGCCCTTTGACCACATGGCCTTCTGGTGCCCTTGGAATTGAGGCCTTCCCAGCTTCCAGTCAGGGTGAGGCCTGTCTTCCTCGTTCTTAACACACCCTCCTGACCTGGAGTTCATATGTCAAAGTCCCTGTCCTAACCTGACTCCTGTGTTTTCTGAAGTTACTGGCTTCCAGTACATTTTCAGATGGGTCTGTGGGCCAAAGGAGCTTCGTAGTGTGGTAGGGAAGAAGGGAGGAGCCAACAGGGTGAGGAGAGGCTTTGAGGGGACCACAGAAGCTTTGTCCCTGTTGCTTAGTTTTATTTCTCTCACTGACGTCTGATGCTAAGGTCACTGTCTCCATTTTACAGAGAGGGCACAGACTTGGAGCTGTTGGGTAGATTGCCTGAGGGGCTGCATCACGCCTGAGGGGTTGAACAACCAGAGGACAGAGGTCAAAGCAAGGGTTACAAGCTGCCAGCCAGCTCTTCAGAAGTCCCTGCGCTCGGCCACACTGAATGACAAGCAGACTGAGTGACAGGGATGGCAGCTTGCCTCGTAGCATGCAGCTTGCCTCTGAGGCTGGTGCCTGCTCAGTGGAAGGCAGAGCTCTCCAAACTGGCTCCTCTCTGTGGTAGATAGCTCTCTGTGAACTTCCTTTCCCACAGGAGATGGGGACTTGGTGCCCTGGCCTCCCCAGGTCCGAGGGGACAGAAGCCCATTCTTTTCTCTCAGAGGTGTAACTACCAAAAACCCAGGGCCCCTTTTCTGCTCTGCATTCATCACTGTCCCGAGTTACCTCTAGAACTGGGTGAAGGTTGGTCAATCCTTGCAAGACAGAGAGCTGGGACTGAGGTCTGGGTCCAAACAATGATGCCAACAATGCAAGAAGTCAGCCTCTGAGCCGGGCGTGGTGGCGCACGCACGCCTTTGATCCCAGCACTCGGGAGGCAGAGGCAGGTGGATCTCTGAGCAGGCCAGCCTGGTCTACAGAGTGAGTTCCAGGACAGCCAGGGCTAACAGAGAAACCCTGTCTCGGAAAACCAAAAAAAAAAAAAAAGAAAAGAAAAGAAAAAGAAAAAGAAAAGTCAGCCTCTGTGTTTTCATCTGCAGATCCAGAACAGCGGTGTGTACCTCCCCTCTAGCTGGGACCACACCCACCTGGCTGTCTTGTGGCATCCAAACTCTACTCTCAAGTGCACTGCAGGCCTTTTACCTGCTGAGGCATCGCCTTGGCTCCAAAATCTCTGGTTTTATGGGCAATGTAGAAGTCTGGGTGGAGGACAGAGCACAGTCTACTGGGATAGACGGGAAGAAGTTAGGCAAGGTCTGTGTGTTTAGATTCTTCTCGGTACCTTTGTGCTTTGGAAATAAAAATGTCCTCTCCACAGTGTGTAGAGGGGACCCCTCGAGAATGAAGCCATAGCTTACTCTAGGGAGAAATTGGAGAACTGTTTTTGCAACCTACTTCTGCTGTCCCCAAATGCCACAATGTGGGGGTCCGTGTTCCCTGAAGCCTGTTGCCCCCAAAATCTTGTAGCTCCTCAAACTAGTGGAACACTTGCTTTGTCGGATGCTGCATCTTAGCCACCCGTTCGTTCAGCAGTGATGCTATGCACCCTCTTCCCTTTGGGCCCCCCTTTGATATGCTCTCTGAGTTTCCATGGTCACACACACATGCATACACGCCTCCCTGGTTAGCCTCTGGGGCAAAGGAACACTGAGCTTGGGCAATCTACAAAAAGAGCAGTCCCACTATGCTCAGAAGCAAGAAAATAGAAATAAAGATAAATAAACTAGCTGTCCTGTCTGGAGGCAAAGGAATATTTCTGTGTGTCCCAAACTGCCTGCCCCATGAGATAGTGTACCAAAGCTTCGCCTGTGGCTTCATCAGAAGACTGTTTGAAGGCTGGAGAGATGGCTCAGCAAGTAAGAGCACTGACTGTTCTTCCGAAGGTCCTGAGTTCAAATCCCAGCAATCACATGGTGGCTCACAACCATCTGTAATGGGATCTGACGCCCTCTTCTGGAGTGTCTGAAGACAGCTACAGTGTACTTACATATAATAAATAAATAAATAAATCTTTAAGATGATGATGAAGAAGAAGAAGAAGAAGAAGAAGAAGAAGAAGAAGAAGAAGAAGAAGAAGAAGAAGAAGAAGAAGAAGGCGGCTGTTTGGGTATTTGTGACATTGTTTTTTGGAGAGGTTCATAACCAGGGCTTGCATGAACGTTGGGAGACTGGGCGTCTGCTGTTGTAGGTCCCCTGCACCTCAGCTGGAGACAGAAGGGGCAGGGCTTGCCTTTGTCCCCCTAATGGATGTTCTCTAGACTCTTCCTTGCCTGGGCTCTTGGGGGAGCTGATCTGCCTCCAGAGTCTGCAGTCGCTTTTCTGGGCGCTCTGGATGGCAGGCACTTGACTTCTGGGTGTTCCCTTCTCTTTCAGGACCTGGGCATGGAGTCAACCTCCCTGGATGATGTGCTGTACCGCTACGCCAGCTTCCGGAACCTGGTGGACCCAATCACACACGACCTCATCATCAGTCTGGCGCGCTACATCCACTGCCCCAAGCCGGTAGGCAGCTGTGCTCTGAAGCACATAAGTCCTGGGGTGTGTAGCGGGCCCTTCTGGACGGCCCAGACCTGACTGTGGTTGCCTAGGGAGCCGGAGTTTTGTTCAGGGGAAAGGATGCTTCCAGGGTGGACCTATCTGTGGCTTCCTCTGGGACCCTCTCTCTGGCTCCTGGAGCTGCCTAGTGCCAAGATTTAGAGAGGAGGGAGGATGGGCGCTGGCCAGGGTCAACAGAAGACAGCCACAGGGGCTGAGTCAAATAGACAGTAAGAAAAGTCAGTCGTGAGGGTTGGTGGACTGGGGGAGGAGCTAGTCGATGGCAGGAACCACAGGGAACTAAGTGGCAGAAGCTGGAGCCCTAGGGAACAGGACTAGAGATGGTGAGGCAGCCCTGGAGGTGGCATGCCCCTGCCTTTCTAGAAAAGGAAGTGAATTGCCTAAAGGTGAGAGGGGTAGCAGGTAATAAAGCTCTCAAAAGCAAACAGTAGGTGAAAGGTTGCTTTCATGTGCATTTGAGTTGAGGGAAACAGTTACTGAAGTAGGCTGTGGCCCCCCTCCCCCCATATCAGTGTTGCTCAGCTGCTACACAAAGTACCACAGCCTGAGGGCTTCTAGGTGGAAAATCCTTTCTCACACTTGGCTGGATGTGCAAGGTTGGCGTGTCTGATGGGATCCCTGTTCTCCATCTCCTGTTGCTGCCTTCTCCTGTGTCCTTACGTAGTGGAAAGAGGACAAGCAGTTCTCTAGACCCTTCTCAGAACAGCTCTGATGAGAGCTTCACCCTCACAACCTGGCCATCTTTGGAAGGCCCCACCTTTGTGGCTAGGGTTCCAACACATGAGCAGGAGTGGAGCACAAGCCTTCAGTGTACCGTGTGGTGTCCCTTTCCTACATCACTTGCTAACCAGAACTTCATTTTCCACACCTCCCCAAATGGGCATCAGCCATCTCCCTCTGCAGAGAGCTAAATGAGACAGCTCAGGAAAGGTACCTGCTTTTGTCCATATGGCCACCTGAGCACAAGAGCTGCTTCGTGGCACCTTCTGAGTGCCAACCAAGGTACTGATAAGAGTCGGGCAGTGTTAGGAGAAACAGCAACAGGTAAGATATGGTCTCCATAGGCCCAGTCTCAGAAAACAGCAAGCTTGCTCTCCGACCAGGATTTCCAAAGCCAGCAGAGTGGGCCCTGTCCTGCTGGACGTTCAAGGACCAGCCGTGAGTCCTCTAGGACTCTCCCAGGAGTGGGTGAGACAGGTGGAAAGACTATCCACACTGGTAGCAGTGAACAGTGAAGCCGCTCTATGCCCAAGAGCTCTGGATTGAAAGACACACATACACCAGCTTAATTTTTTTTTTCCTCGGTCCAGTCAACCTTGCTCGCTCTGCTCTGCCCCGCTCGCTCTGGTCTGCCCCACTCGCTCCGGCCGCCCCTGTTCGCCACCCCCCCCCCCCCCCCCCCCCCCCCCCCCCCCCCCTCCGCCCCCCCCCCCCCCCCCCCCCCGCTCGCTCCTGTCGGCCCCGCTCGCTCCTGCTGGCCCGCTTGCTCTGGCTGGCCCCACTCACTCGCTCCAGTCGGCCCCGCTCCCTCAGTCCCTGCTCTCTCCGGTCCAAGGATTCATTCATAAGTACACTATAGCTGACTTCAGACGCACCAGAGGAGGGTGTCAGATCTCATTACGGGTGGTTGTAAGCCACCATGTGGTTGCTGGGATTTGAACTCATCACCTTCGGAAGAGCAGTCGGGTGCTCTTACCCGCTGAGCCATCTCACCAGCCCACCAGCTTAATTTTTGATATGCCTTACTAGCTTAGTGGCTGGGCCACTCCTGAACCTCCCCGCACCTAGCACACACTCCCCTCTGGTATTCTCTAGTCAACACTTTCCAAATCCATATGTTATCTTTGCTGCCCCAGACCCGACCAGGCAAGACCTTGGGGCTACCCTGACTCGATGTCAGTGGGTTCCTAATTCTGATCTCCCTGCTTCCCTATCACTGCATGATCTGTCCTACGCCCCTCTCCTGGCAGAATCTCCTCATCCTCTTCCCTGCATTTCTAGCCTGGGACACTCAGCCATCCTACAGAGATGCCCACATGGCCACAAACTGGAGCCTCCTGCCACCAATCCTGTAGTGTAGGTGGGGCTTGCAGACCTGAATTCCTGAACCTGTGGAGACTAAAAGTCCTGCTTCTTGTTTGTTTGTTTGTGTTTTTGTTGTTGTTGTTGTTTGTTTTTTGAGACAAGATTTCTCTGTGTAGCCCTGGCTGTCCTGGAACTCACTCTGTAAACCAGGCTGGCTTTGAACTCAGAAATCCACCTGTCGCTGCCTCCCAAGTGCTGGGATTAAAGGCGTGTGCCACCACTGCCCAGCAAGTCCCACTTCCTCCTCTCTGCCCTGGCTCTTTATTGATTAATCAAAAACCAATTGAGGACAGTGACCCTCAGCGTTTGGACGTGCAGATTCCTGTGTGATTTGGGGAGCTGGATTAAGAGAAAGCATTAGAATCAATTCCCAACAGTAAGGAGGCAGCCCCACCAGAGCCGCCTACACTGACTAGGGTTGATTAGCTCATGGATCCTGTATCTGATGCTCTCCTAGCTATTCAGGTGTAGCCTCGAGGTTGTAGATAGAGGTGTCAAGACGGTCAACTAGTAGATGGGAGTCTGTTCATATCATGGTGGACCAGAAAGAACAAAGAAAGGCTAGAACCTGGGACTGGGCAAACATCTTCAACTATCCCTAGGGATCTTCTGCCAGTTGGGACCATCTTCTAGAAGTTCCACAACCACCCAAAACAATCCATCAGCTGGGAAGCAAGCATTCCGACCGTGGGCCTGTGTGGTGGGTGGGCAGCCCAACCCTTGCCATGACCTCCCCCCTCCTGGTAGACTCCCCCTCTTAAAGTTCCCACCAAGCCTTTAACACGTGGCCCTTTGCAGGGGTTTAAAATCTAAATTATCACCAGGTGTGGTAGTGCACCCCTTTAGTCCCAGCACTTGGGAGGCAGAGACAAGCAGATCAAGTCTGAGGCCAGCCTGTTCCAGGAGAGCCAGAGCTCTGTTAGAGAAACTCTGTCTCAACAACAGCAACAGAAAAATATAAATTATCCCTTATTTACCTGATAGTAAGCTTGCCATCTACTTTACCCACTAGAATAGAGACTCTAAACCTTTAATCCCAGTACTTGAGAATAGAGCAGAGGCAGATCTCGACAAGTTCAAAGACAGCCTGGTCTGTGTTGCAAGTTTCAGGCCAGCCAGAGCTACATAGTGAGACCCTGTCTTTTTTTTTTTAAAAAAAGGGACTAAGGATTTTCCATCCATCTTGTTCACAGTTACATCTTATAACAGGCACATGCCATTGTGAATGTGTGTATATGGATGTGTGTATATGGGGGTATGTGTGCATGCGTGCATGCATGGAGGCAGTAAGAAGATGTAAGTATGTATCTAAATTCATGCACACACCCGTATCCTGTGCTCATGGAGATCAAAGGACAGCCTCGGTGCCTGCTGTTCCTCGGATACTTTCTACCTTTTATTTGGAACAAGGTTCCTCATTGGCCTGTAATTCACTATGTTAGACTAGCTGCTTCCACCTCCCCTGTCACCACAGCCAGGTGCCATGACAGTGGTCCTCTGACCACCCGCACAGATGTCCTCATGCAGATGCACATACCTAAAAACTAATTTAAAATAAAGAAAAGGAAACCAAAAAGCAAGGATTTGATCTTAAACAGTCTCCACAGGTTCAGGAATTCAGGGCTTCAAGCCCCACCTACGCTACAGGGTTGGTGGCAGGAGGCCCCAGTTTATTGTCATGTGGGTGCCTCCGTAGGATTGCTCGAGTGTCCCATATCACAGAGCTAGCCAGGATACCTGTCCTAGAAATCAGTCCTGCCCATTCTGTTCTCTTGTTAAGTCTTGGGAGGAGACTACACAGAGAGGGTTACCAGGAGCAAAGGACGAGATGGTCTGGGAGGCTCCTACACGCTGAATGAGAATCTTGAACTTTTGCTCCTCCTGCCCCTAGATCTTGCCCTGTTCCTCCCATTGACTGAATACAACTAGAAACAATGGACAAGAGAAACTGATGGTGTACTCTTCAGAACAGTCCTGTGAGCAGAGAAAGGCAGAAAATGTATTCAAGGTGGATCAATAAGCAAAGAAAAACAGCCTGTCTAAACAGTGGCCTGTTACTTTATTGGGTTCATATATCCACCACCCTTCCAACCTTGATTCCACCCTGATCCCTTCCAACCCCCAATGCTAGGTAGGAGAGAAGAAAGGGGGGGGGGCTAGACCTCTATAGGCTACTTCCTGCTGACTAGAGGTTCCGTGGGGCATGTCTAGGCTTTGTCATCGGACTATCTCCAGCTCCTGGTCAAAGTACAACAACAACGGGGAGCAGCAGCCTCCTTGATGTGTCCCTGCCGCTTGTGGGGCTCTGTCAGTTACACCCTCACCAGAGTCCCTAGAACTAAACTGGCAAAGATCGTGCCCCTGCTAGTGCATGAGGCAAATCACAATCACCTGCTGTGAAGCAGCCCCACCTGGGATTAAAACAAAAAACATATTCATACAACATAACTGCATTTTGGTTTTTGGTTTTTTTTTTAAGAAACCCAAACTCTGCCGGGCGTGGTGGCGCACGCCTTTAATCCCAGCACTCGGGAGGCAGAGGCAGGCGGATTTCTGAGTTCGAGGCCAGCCTGGTCTACAAAGTGAGTTCCAGGACAGCCAGGGCTACACAGAGAAACCCTGTCTCGAAAAACCAAAAAAAAAAAGAAACCCAAACTCTTACTACAGTGTCCAGCATATAAAATGGAGCACTCAGAAACTGATTAATGAATGAGTGGATTTATGAATGAAAGAAACCTTTGAGTGGAGGACAAAGTTGTCAAAGGCCTAGAGACTGTTAGAAAGGTTCCTGTGAAATGCAGGTGGCAGATGGCACCTGACAGCTGGGAGACAGGGAAGGCTGTAGGTTGGCCATGAGCCTCGAGTCTTTTCCAACAGATTGTGGAGAAGTCTCTCAAACAAGTCCTCCAAAGTCTCCCTCTAGAGAGACCACAGTGCCCGAAATCCTGGCAATTGTGCCAAGCTCCCACCCCTTCCTTTGCCTGCCTTCTCCATGGGTGTGAGGAAGAGTTGCTAGGAGTCTATTCCACAATCCGACATCTAGCCTCATGCATTGCTAGTTGCAGCTAACAGACACCCACACAGTCCAGTGTCTCGTGGATCCAAAGGCAGCTCAGCATGATAGAGACATGAGGGCTACGGAGCAAGCATGCTATGCAAGTCCATCCATCTCCTCTCTGCTCCATTATTATAGACAGGGTCTCCATAACTGTTTCCTGTTCACAGAGCTCTCTTCTATCCCCCTACATGGTAGGGAATATGGCTACTTATGGTCCCTGTTTACTTGTCAAGGTTCCAATCCCTGGAAGGTATTTTCCAGTCCAAGGTCCAGGAAGAAGCAAACCTGCTGGTGTACTGAGATGATTTCTGGACCAGCTGCCAGGAGCTTAGGGGGATCTGGTCATACAATGGTAGGTGACCAGAACCGTGGGGAGAAATAGGAAGTTCCCAAGGAGAGTGCTAGACCCAGGGCATGCAGGCATAGGGACATGCAGTGCTCACTGCCACTGGTGTGGCTGCTCCACCACACCTGGGAGATAGCTATGACTCTGACACTAAACAGTTCCCTTCTATGCTGGGTCCTCATGTCTTGCCACCACCTGTTATACTCTCACACACAAACCTATATACACACTTTCCTCCTCTGGGCCAGCTCCACTCAATCCTATTGTCTGCTGGAAGAAGGCCTTGAGAGCACTTAAAAAGAGAGGGAGTTGGGAAAAGAATAAAAGTACCTCGAATGAATAGGCAAAAGGGCCGGGTTTCTAACGAGGAAGAGTGGGTAGTTCGGGTTGGAGTGCCCGCTCAGCCACTGGGCAATGTCTGGATCCATTGCCTCTTACACGGCATGGTGAACCAGATGCCTCGGTTCCCTCATTGTCAAGTGGGAGTGGTAGGACTGTGTGCATTCATAGGCATCCAAGCGAAGGAAGGAGATGCGTAATGATTTCTACATGTTCGGTAAGGACAGGAGGTGTGGCTGGTGAAGGCTGCCATCTGAGGCCACAGTGGATCCCAGGCACCACAAAAGAAGAACAACAAAAGAGCCATAGTGTTCAGGCAAGCAGAGGGGCACTATCTCTGTGTGCTCTTTACAGTTCCTCTCAACTCTAATTGGCGTGCCCAGCTATTGTTCCTGTTTCGCCAATGAGAAGACCGAGATTCCCTAGGCTCTCTCTGGTAGCAGCGGCAGCCTCGCCCTATGCTCCTCTGCCCCCTAGTGGCCGACGCCATGCATTGCCAGCCCTCTTTATGCCTTTGTTCTCTTAAGCAGCCTGAGCTGCTCCAGCTTGGACGGCTGAGTAGGAGGGCATGGTCCTGGGTATTTGGAAACTCAGGGAAGTGATTGGAGGAGGAGCTAAAGCAGAGGAACACCGATGTGGGCTTTGGTTCAGCTTCTTCTGGAAACTGGCAACAGTACTGTCCCAGAGCATCCCAAAACGATGTTGGGCGTGCCTCCGATCCCATCCTCTGACCTTCTTGTCCTTAAGTCCCCTGAGCTTCTCCGCTACACAAAGGAATCAGTCTTCCGGCAGAACTAGGAGAAGGAAGCGGTGATTGGGAAGTAGGGAAGCAGTCGGGACTAAGAGAATGGGAGAGAAGACAGACAAAATATCGCGTCTTTCCCCAGTGGTGTGTCATGAAAGCAGAAGGGGGCTGGCTGTTCAAGCGACAAAGGGATCGGTAAGTGGGAGGAGGGACAGAGGAAAGCAGGAGAGAATGTGAATACAATATAATAATATGTATATAACAGTGTCATAATGAAACCTATTATTTTGTACACTAAAAATAAAGTTAATCCGCTGCCAGAGGACCTGCCTACTCACCACCAGTGTTGGTTTTTTTGAAGGTTCCCTGGGATTCCAAGGTGGGAAATGAACTCTAGACGTGCCATCTCTGTGTCACATCCCATCCTCATATCCCCATTCTTTGGCTGAGAATGTGTCAGGTGTCACCGTTACCAGTCCCTACCCCTGCTCCTCACCCTAGGCAAGCCTGTTCTGAGAAAGGCCCTCGTTGTCCATAAGGTGGCCACCACAGTGTCTTGAGCCGCCCTCTTCCAGGTGCTCATTGCTTCACTCACAGCTGTCTCCATGCCTTCTCTACCTGTCCAGTCTCCTCTCTGATCCCCTCAGCTTATTCCACAGCCAGGGCTTCAACCAGATCCTGAGGAAGCCCAGCTGGAGGTGCAGTGGGCTTTGTAATCAGCATGTTTGACAGGAGCCGGTCACTCCCCACCCTGCTCTTCCTCAGGAGCCCTTGTCAATGTGATAAGTGCTATGACTTAAGTCATGTCAACTTAAGAGAGAAAGGGTTTATTCTGGCTCACGGTTCATAGGGACCGTCTGTTGTGTGTGGGATATCAAGGTGGCAGGAGTAACCGTCACATCAAATACTCAGTGGAGAAACCAGAGATGCATGCATGTCTCTGCTTGGCTAAATGATGCTTCTTCCCACTTCACTTTCAATAATCAAGATAACGCTCCACCGCGTGCTCAGCAGCCCGACTCCCAGGTCAGGCTAGATTCTGTCATACTGACACAAGCCCCTTGCGTTCTAGCCCAAATTCCCAATCCCTTCATCTGCATTCTGCTCACACCTTCTCGGACCTGTATATGACCTACATCACTTCCAGTCCCTTCTATGGGCACGGCCCTAGGTCACCCTCTCAACCTCCAGTCCTTCCACCCCCATCTCCCAGTAAGAAACTCTCCCAGGATGTAACCGTGACCACCAGTCCTCTTTACTGACTCCCTTGCAACTCCCAGTGACGCATCCTCTGGCCTGTGTCGCTGTACCCACCCCGTGTGACTAGGCTAAGGAAGAATACAAGTCTGGGAGGCTGATGTCTACTCCAAGGGTTTGGTGAGGTTGCCTGGAGTGGATGTTCCAGTTTGTCTGTCAGGATGAAGCATCAGGGAGCAGTGAGGCTGTGAGGGACTAGAAGATTCCAGAAGTATCCAGAGCAGTCCTGTCAGTCTCAGGCGACCCCCAGTGGCTCCAGGCTTAGATGCTTCACGTCTCCAGACCTTCAGTCTCGGGCTCCCTCCTATTCTGTCTACATCAGTGTCTTCTCTTACCATTCAGTCAGCCACTGCTCCTCGAATCTCAGTTCCCTCCTCTGTATGATGATGAGAGCATGACATGCTCTGAATTGTGGGCAATCTGTTAACTTCTAGCTTAGTGTCTGTGCAGTAATCCAGGTAAGACATAGGAAGGTGGTAGCATGAGGGTAGCCTGATGTGACCAGACAGGCTGGATATCTCTCTCTCTCTCTCTCTCTCTCTCTCTCTCTCTCGACAGGGTTTCTCTATGTAGCCTTGGCCACCCTAGAACTCAATCTTTAGACCAGGCTGGCCTCGAACTCACAAAGATCTGTTTGCCTCTGCCTCCCAAGCATGTGTCACTGGTGCCTAGCTCCTTATTGATTCCCTAACCCTCAATTCTCCAGAATGTGGCTGCATTCAAAGACAAGACATTTTAAAGTACTTAAAGCTGGGGGCTGGCGAGATGGCTCAGTGGATAAGAGCGCCGACTGCTCTTCCGAAGGTCCCGAGTTCAAATCCCAGCAACCACATGGTGGCTCACAACCATCCGTAATGAAATCTGATGCCCTCTTCTGGAGTGTCTGAGAACAGCTACAGTGTACTTACATATAATAAAGTACTTAAAGCAAAAATGAGGCCATATGAGTTTCTTCTTTGAGCATAACTATTAAAAAAAATACAACCCCCCCCCTAAAAAAAACAACCCAACAACCCCACTTTTCGGGAGTCTAGCATTTATAGACCCTCTTAAAAGGTTCTCAGAATTCCAAATGTCACACTCTCTGCAGAAACTATCTGTAGCTGGCAAAACCATGCTTCATCTAAAGCACAAGGCAAATCACAGTCACCTGCTGTAAAGCAACCACATATCTCACACACACCTGAGATTAAAACAACATATTCTTATAATACTTGGCTGTTCTGTTGTTTGTTTTTTTTTTTTATTCCAGAATTCTCACTACAGACTGGGGATTAAATTTCGCAATTCCATGTCTTGGTTTTATGTTTGCCCTCTGCTCTCACCTGTGAAGGGGGGGGGCAGCGCTGGCTTCATGTGGGTGTGCAGGAGTAACTGAGTCACTACAACTCATGTGCTTTGCCTAGAACCCAGTGCACAGTAAACTTGCAATGAATACGGTCTGTAGCTGTGTACACCTCCAGGAATTCACCTAGTCACAGACCAACCAGAAAAACACAGTACCCAGAAAAGCCAGGCATGGTAGCACATGCCTTTAATCCGAGCACTCGGGTGGCAGAGACAGGAAGATCTCTGTGAACTTGAAGCCAGCCTGGTCACATAGTGACATTAAATAAGTTCCAGGGCAACCAGGACAGACCCTTACCAGGAAAAAAAAAATATATATATATATATATGTCTGCCCTGAAACTCTTTATAGACCCTTTATGGACAGACTTCTACACAGAGAACCTCTGTCTCAAAAAGAAAAGGAGGAAGAGGAAGAGGAGGAGGAGAAAAGAGAAAAAGGAAACTATATGTAATACTAAAGGGACACACACAGCTCAGGTCATGGTACTCAGGGTCACAAACTCAGACGTTCATGAAAGAGGACTGGAGAAATGGCTCAGCAATTAAGAGCACTGTCTGCTCTTGAAGAGGACACTGGTTCGATTCCCAGCACCCACATAGTAGCTAACAATCATCTGTACCTCCAGGGATTCTAATGCCCCTTCCCGGCCTGCATCCATTGTATGTATATGGTGCACAGACATATATACAAGCAAAACATCTATACATGTGAAAAGAGGTAAATGCTGATGAAGCAAACATAGTGTAGGTGAGCTGAACAGTGGTGGCCAGGCACGCCTTTAATCCCAGCACTCGGGAGGCAGAGGCAAGTGGATCTCTGAGTTTGAGGCCAGCCTGGTCTACAGAGTGAGTTCCAGGACAGCCAGGGCTACACAGAGAAACCCTGTCTCGGAAAAAAAAAAAAAATAGTGTAGGTGGACTGATTGCATTGGTAAAGACTTGGCCTTCTCAGATTTCTTTTTTCCCACTTTGGCGTAAGATGTAAGTAAAAGTAATATACTTTATTATGCGAAATACAAGAACCTTTGTTCATGACCATAGCCCTGCTTTTTAGTAAGCACTCAGAGATATGCTGCGTGAGTAAAAAGAATGATTCTGGATACTGTGAGTTGGCAGGGGTCATACAGCGTCCTGCTCAACAGGTCTATTCCGGCCAGTCATGGTCAGACCCCCCTCGATCCAGACTTTTTATATGAATGTCAGGTTTTCCAGTGATAGCAACTAATTCACAAGGCAGATGCTCAGAGAGTAGCTCAATGGCAGAGTACTGGCTTAGCATGTTTGAAGCACTGGGTTCGATTCCCAGCACACATGATGGCATGCATGCACACACAGATAGATTTTAAAAAAAAAGTGTCTGCTGCTCCTGCCAAAGGTACTTCAGCGAGAACAACTGAGCAGGCCTGTTTTGTTCCCAGAGAGCCCAGGGAGTCAGGAATGGGGATCAAGGCGCTTCCAAGTCCTCCAGACACCTCACAGACCTGTGCCTGTGGTTGTTTCTGCAGGAAGGTGATGCGATGGGTGCCATGGAGAAGCTGTGCCGGCAGCTGACCTACCACCTCAGCCCTCATTCACAGTGGAGGAGGCACCGAGGGCTGAAGAGGAAGCCACAGGCCTGGTGAGTGCCAATTCCCACAGGCTGCCCTACCCTGACCCTGCTGACTGATACTCTTCCGGGGCACTGTGCTGAGGGGCTGGGCCAGGGGGCATGTCAATAAATCCAGCTTAAAGGAGGTTAGATCATGCTGGATTTAAGAACCAAGAAAGTGAGGGCTGGTGAGATGGCTCAGCGGGTAAGAGCACCCGACTGCTCTCCTGAAGGTGCTGAGTTCAAATCCCAGCAACCACATGGTGGCTCACAACCATCCATAAGGAGGTCTGACTTCCTCTTCTGGAGTGTCTGAAGACAGCTACAGTATACTTACATATAATAAATGAATAAAACCTTTAAAAAAAATAAAAGAACCAAGAAAGTAACTTGGTCATTCTAGGTACATGAAAGATGGTGAAAAGGACACCCTGGGGTGGGAGCTGGGAAGTATGGCCCCTAGATGGGCAGGTGAGGATGGGACATGAGGCATTTCTAGTTCTTGATGAAGCCAGGCATGATGGTGTACCTCTATAATCCTGTACTTTGGAAGCTAAGGCCAGATAGGGAAGCTAAGGCCAGATAGGTCTCTGGTCTGCTGGTGCCCACACACAGGCTCAGTCCATTCTCCATTTGGGAACTGTATGAATGAAACCTGCTCATTCCTCTTGGACTGTTTCTCCTCACACCTGCAGCCAGGGCCTTCCCACTTGACCCAGCTTCCTTTGGAATGCTAGCCAGCTCTTTGGATGGCCCATGCTTGCTTTTCCTTTACATCAGGTCATACACTTTGCCTTTTTATTTATTTATTTATTTTTTTGGTTTTTCGAGACAGGGTTTGGTTTCTCTGTATAGCCCTGGCTGTCTTGGAACTCACTCTGTAGACCAGGCTGGCCTTGAATTCAGAAATCTGCCTGCCTCTGCCTCCCAAGTGCTGGGATTAAAGGCGTTCACCACCACGCCTGGCTCTACTTTGCCATCTTTATTTGTTCCCTGTCTCCTCCGTGATAGAAGGAAAACAGGGTTCCTACCCACTTTGTTCATCATTGTGGTGCCAGTGCCTAGGTCATTGTCTGGTACATAGTAGGGCCGTAACAAACACTTAAGAGTAAATGGGGACGATTATTTTTGCCATTTGACTGGCTAAGATCTTGAAGCTGGTAAGCAGCCGAGATTCAAATCCTTACCTACTTGCCTCTAGGCTGCCGATTGTCAGCCATCTTCAGGATGCTGTGTTGACTTTGTTAATGACATCGATGTAGAAAAAAGAAATGACATTGATGTAGACACAACCAACGAATTGCAGGCAGGATTCTAGGCAGTTGAATCTCGTGTTTTTGAGAGTTTTACCTTCAATTTCCAAGGAACAAAATGAATTCATCTCCCAACTTCAAGAGGACCCAAGGGGAGCTGCTCTGGTGAGGCTGCCTGTGACTTTTGAGCTGTCAGTGTAAACACACTCTTGCAGCAAGTCGAGCTGTCCTCAGTGTAGGAGACTCAGGGCTTGCTTGGAACTCAGAGAACCAGTAGCTCACCAATGGGTGGGGGTGGCGGGGGCACATCTACCACCAGGCCAAGTGGTCTGGGCTCCAGACAAGGCCGGGGGTAGCAGATGGCAGGGAGAGGAAGAAGCTGAGAGCATCGAGCCTCCCTCCAGCAGCTGTTCCAGAAGCCCTCTCACCAGCCTGCTGTCTTCAACTCTTGGAGGCCAGTCAGATTGTAGAAGCTTAGCCCAAGTGATTAACAATGACAGCATTTCCTATAGGTGGCATTGTCATACAACTTTTTGTTTAGTGTTCCTCATAACCCTATGATGTTGGTAGGTCTGTATTTTTTTTAGGCAAGTGAAGCACACAGACCGTAATTAACTAGGTAGAGTACAGCGTAGAAAACAGAGGAGTTATGAGGAAACTACAGGCATCATATAAAAACAGGCTTGAAGAGCTTACTGGAATGGCAGCCTCCAAGGCCCACTCTGCTCAGCTTGAAGCAGATACTGGGGTTTAACAGGACCCCCCTGGTCTCTCCATGGCTTAACCTGCTGGTTCCTTTCCTTTCAGTCTTAAGGCCCTCCTATCTGGGAATCCTCCAGACAACATGGTGGATCTGTCAGGCATTCCACTGACTTCACGGGACCTAGATCGGGTGACCAGCTATCTTCAGCGCTGTGGAGAGCAGGTGGACAGCGTGGAGCTGGGCTTCACAGGCCTCACAGATGACATGGTCCTGCAGCTACTGCCAGCTCTCAGTACCCTGCCTCGTCTCACCACACTAGCCCTCAATGGCAACCGACTGACCCGGGCTCTGCTGAGAGACCTCACTGACACCCTGAAGGACCCCAGCAAGTTCCCCAATGTCACATGGATTGACCTGGGCAACAATGTGGACATCTTCTCACTACCCCAGCCCTTCCTGCTCAGCCTGCGGAAGCGCTCTCCAAAACAGGGCCACCTACCAACCATCCTTGAGCTGGGGGAGGGGCCAGGTACTGGGGAAGGTACTGGTCACTGTCAGCAGGACCCTACAGGGAGCCCTGTGACACCTGCCAGGGGCCAGGAGAGTAGAGAGTCTGTGATTCAGACATGACACAGAAGGGTCCTAACCAGGGAGTCCTTCTAGACAGCCAAGACAGGTTAAGGGTCCCTCCAAACAGATGGTCTGGACAGCCCTACCCAACTCTTCCCCAGGATGAGATCAGAGTACTAACCGTTTGTTCTCAAACCCATCTCCCAGTACTTGCTCAAGGGGCTTGGATGTTTCCATTCAGCTGTCCTCCTAGACCAGTGCATCTGGACCAAAAGTTCTTTATTGGGCCCACTTACAATTTAGGCAGGTAACCTACTCTAAGACCCTTGGAGCATTCCCAAGGCCTTCTTGAAAGGAGTGAATACAAAGTGTGGAAAATCCAGTTTAAGCTGCAGACCTTTTAGGCAATCTTACTGTGTAGGACAGTAGTGCCTAGCTCCCTTATCCACCAACCAGCACAACTTTTTCTACCAGATTTCAGGTCCTTCTCCCATAATCTAGTCCCTGTGTTGGCTTTTCAAAAACTCATTTACCAAGACTCTAGAACCAGTCCTAGTTAGCAAAGAGGGAAAACTGGGTGTTCCTAACACCCTTAAACACTCCTAGTCCCGAATTAAGTGGTCAAAAACTCATGGGGTTATAGGGAAGCATAGCCTTACAGGCCAGGTAAGCAAAACTAGTTTACAGGATCTGGAAAAGTCTTTGCATGGTACTGCAGCCAAGGACAGGAATTGAGTGTGGGTGCCTTACATGCTTTGGAATCTTTGCCCAAGTCTAGTTGTACAAACAGCCTAGACGGACCAGAAGTTTACAGTGCTAAAGCTGGACTGCTTAACACCTGACACTCTACTCTTCAAATACATGTTTTTAAGGACCAATACCGATGGCTGTGCTTTATTAAATATAGTGCTCTGATGATTAACTGTACACACATCTTAATTCACCCAACACACTGGCAATCTGTTTATAAACAAAAGTTTATTATTAAAAGATCCTGTGTTACAGTTAGGATTACCAAATGTGCCCACCCAGAACAAAAGTGGCAGACATGTCACTTGCTTTTCAGGCCGGCTGGAGACTCCTCTGGGAATATAGCCTGCAAAAGAACTGAGTTTCAGAATCACTCCTGCCTGGATCAATGGCATTTAGAACATTTAAAGATATCTTCAGAAAACCATAGGCTCACCACTACCAATCTGCCGGTAATTCCAGCAATTTTAGGTGATATCATCATTTAATATCTTTTTCATAGTAATGACAGCTTGTCACTGCATAGACCAACTAACTCACCTCCTCTGCTGCCAACTTAAATCTGCAGTCCTGCAGTCAGTCCTCAGAACTTAGAAGGGGACACCCTAAGATGGTTTGCAGAAAACAGGACATTACTTATGACAGCCTTGCAAAAAATAAAAAAAAAATAAAAAAATAAAAAAAAAAATCAAGGGATCCCCTGCCCCTGCCATTTTTCTCTTTTGGAGAAAGAGAAAAATGGCAGGGGCAGGGGATCTCTTTGTAGCCCTGGCTGTAAACCAGACTAGACCTTAAAGTATTTTTCAAGTTACTAATACAGTTACAACTAGCCACACCAGCCCAACTGGGTTCAATTTTAACACATTAACTGAAAAATTTTAAAAAGATTTGTTTATTATTATATATAAGTACACTGTATTCTGTCTTCAGAGACACCAGAAGAGGGCGTCAGATCTCATTTCAGATGGTTGTGAGCCACCATGTGGTTGCTGGGATTTGAACTCAGGACCTTTGGAAGAGCAATCAGTGCTCTTAACCACTGAGCCACCTCTCCAGCCCCTTAACTGAAAATTTTAAGACCCAACTTAATGGACTGGAAGACCTAAGCTCTTAGAAAACCAGGTTTGACTGCCAGCACTAATTGTGTGGCTCACAACCACCTAAGTCTGGTGCCATTTTTCTAGCATCCAGAAGCAGACACACAAAAATGGCTCTGCAGTTAAGAGCTATGCACTCACTCCACCTTGCCTTGCTTTCCTCCATCAACTACAACCAGTACTGAGTACAGGCAAAACTGACTGATGCTCATACATGAATACTACCTCAAATCAATTGACATGGTCTGAACCTACTAAAATCCCAAGTTGAAAGCTTACCTCGTGGGAGGCCACAGCTGCTGGCAATCTTCCACTCTAAATCCCCAACCTAGGAGTACAGCAGTTGTTAAACCAGACCAAGTTAAACCTAAACCCCAGCCACCGGTGTGGGCTTGACTGCAGTCAGCCAGGAGCAGTTATCGTCAGTTATCGACTCTGACGGCACTTCCTACTTAGTGATCTCATCACAGCAGTCAAGCTTTCCGCTGTCCCACTCCCACTAGTTCCAGCCACTAAGTGGAGACCCGTTTTAAATTATGTATGTGCCCACGTGGGCCAGAGTCCATTGGGAGCCCCTGGAGCTAAAGCTACATAGCCTCTTGCCAATGAACTCCATCGGATACAAACTGCCTTTTTAACAGGCGAGCCATCTCCAGCCCCAGGAGAAATGTAGGTAGGGATGCGTCTGCATAAAGCTTGAGTTCAAGTGCAACCTTTATTATAGGGCTGTAACTAGAACGCACTTTCCGGTAACACAACTTAAGCCACTTCGATACTCCAGAAACCCTTACCTCAAGGTGGGATGACACTGCTCCTATTCCACGTTGCTAACGTCCCATCTGAAAGGTTAGAAGAGTAAGAATCATGAGGTAATTCGAACACTAGTGTCTACCACTGGGTCACCAAGGCTTGAACGACTGCAGTCAGCTAACTAGGGATGTCGTCAGTTGTCGCATCGGACGGCACTTCCTATTTCTAGTTTCATCAGTGCAGCCGACACCTCGCCCACGCGCGGCGGCCCGCGAAGCAGACCTCGACTTACCAGGCCCCCCTAGATCTGTGCAGCGCCCACGGCGGAGCTGAGAGGCTGGGCCCGGGCTCAGCATCGCTCCGGACCGCCACCAGCAGGCCACGGCGAAAGCACCAGCTCAAGGAGGAAGAAGGACAGGATCCCATGATGGCCGCAGAGAAAGAGCGGCGCATGAGCGCCCTCCTCTTAAGGGCTCGGGATAGACCACTCCTCACACGAGGGAGGTGAGGGCGGCAAAGGCTCACGGGAACTTCCAGCGCACCTAAACCGACCCGCCTCGCGACCCAGGTCTCCCCCGTTCTGTTGAGCGAGTGGTCTCCCCCGCCCCGGGGGATTTTGGGTAGCGAAGAGCGCGCGAGCTCCAGCGCGCCTGCGTGGTGGGTTAAACGCGGACTCGACTTCCTTTCCGCGGTTTTCTTTCCCTGTAGTCTTCCGTGAATTCTTAGTCCTTTGTAAACGCGTGTAGAGTGTGAAATGTGTAGTCAGACCTGACAGTGCAGGCCTGTAATCGTAATCGATTAGAAACCCGAGGCAAGAATTCGAGTCCAGCCTGGGCAATTTAATGAGCCCGTCTCTAAATTTTAAATTAAAATTAAAAAAAAAAAAAAAAAAGCGGGCCTGTATAATCTAGCTGAGTGGCGGAGAGCCTGGCTCATCTAAGCTAACACACCCGAAACCGCGTTCAAAGACTAACGCTGTTGCAAAAGTATAATGATTGGGGCCGTCCTGCAACCCATTATTTTTACAACATATCCACGGAGCCTCTCAAGACCTTATGCAGACGGCCTTCATCACATTCCTTAGGGAACCATAGAATCAAGAAGAGCTCTTGATCCATTTCCATTGCCCCTGCTCTTTTCACTTCTGACTGGAGAGACTTGCATCGGGCTTAACTCATAGCTAATAGAAAACTGCTAATGCTATCCCTTCAGTATCCGAGCATGTTTGTGTTTCTCTTAAGGGTTGGGGATGCAGTGTTTTCCTAGCAAACATGAAGTTCTGAGCTCCATCCCCAGTACCTCATAAATTGGGCATTGTGACAAACTCCCAAGCTCTGGGTATGTGGAGGAAGCAGAATCAGAAGTTCAAGGTCATCTTTAGCTATGAGGTCAGCCTGGATATGTGAAACTGTAGTCCTAGCACTCCGAAGACTAGAGTAGGGTTCTTGTGAGTTCAAGACCAGCCTGGCCTATAGAATGAAATCCTGTCTCAAAACAGCTCAGTGCAAAGTCTGTTGTGCTAGTACATCTGATATGCTGGGTTCTACATCAGTGCTTACATGCACTTCTGCAAAAGCACTGAGGAGGCAACTCTTTTGACAGAACGAGACAGGTGGTCATGAGACTGCAATCTAGGTGGTCCGAGGAATAAACAGAATTTTGATGGAAAGAGGGAAGTCCAGGCCAAAACATTCTTAAGGGGAATAAGATAATTTCTCTTGGAGCCAAAAATGCTTGACCATGGCCAGGAACACAAGATTCATGTTCCCCAAATACCATGTTTTACGTTGGAAGTCGTTGGAAATGTCTTGGGTTTTTGTTTGCTTGGTTGGTTGGTTGGTTGGTTTGGGTTTGGTGCTGTTTTCTTTTTTTTTTTTTTTTCCCTTGTTCCGGTTAACCCCCGCTCGCTCAGGCCGCCCCCATACTCCCCGCTCCCTCTGATCGGCTCCGCTTGCTCCGGTTGGTCTCTCCAGTCCAAGGATTCGTTTTTCTTATTATTCTTCTTAAATACGCTGTAGCTGACTTCAGACGCACCAGAGGAGGGCGTCAGATCTCATTACGGGTGGTTGTAAGCCACCATGTTGTTGCTGGGATTTGAACTCCTCACCCTCAGAAGAGCAGTCAGGTGCTCTTACCCGCTGAGCCATCTGTTTTCAAGACAGGTGCTGTTTTCTGTGTAGCACTGGCAGTCCTGGAACTTGCTCTGTAGACCAGGCTGATCTTGAACCTGGAGATCTGCCTGCCTCTGCCTCTCGAGTGCTGAGATTACAAGCATGTGCCACCACCATTGCCCAGCTTGTTACAGAACAAGGAAAGTCATTTGGTGGGGACCTCAATTGGCAAGTTACAGTAAAGATGGGGACTCTGTTGTGGGTTTCAGGTGCTACCCAATAATGTTGTCAAGAATAGTAGTGTAAGGTTTTCATAGTCACAAGGATGTTAACTCCAGGGGCAAGGGATATGGATGGTTTCAAAGGGACCAAAATAATTTAGCCCTGGTTTGAACACTAATTTCAATCTTGAGTCATTTGGCCTTGAATCTTTAACAGAGGAGCAGCTCTCCCTTGCCCTCCCCCTTCTGGGAGTTTCAAATTGCAGAAACATCTAGCAAATGCCAAGTCGAAGAGCCAAATATGAGGCCCTTCAGGCTTCGTGAATAATTAAGAAAAAGTACTAAGGAGTTTTCATCACACTCCCCTGAAAACAAAAGGAGTACAGGGTTGGGTGGGTCTGGAACTCATGGGAAAAAAAAAAAAAGTACAAGGCCGAGGATACTGCTCTCAGACCCAACGAATTCAGAGGTGGGCTTGCTCATCTTAGGTCAAGAAGGTCCTCTGGCTTTCCTGCAAATAGTAAGGAGACGTGGGAAGCTGAAGCCCAGGTGGATGAAAGCAACGATCCAGAGCTTCCAGAAGGAGACCGTGATCCTAGAGGTGGGACAGTGGCTTCATTTGTCTTGTGGAAGAGGACAGAAGTAGAATGAGGTGTGGCTGGTGAGGGTTTCTGAGCAGACTAGCCCCTGACCCAGGTTGGCTAATCTTAGAGACACATACACACATGCAAGTATGACCAGAGGCAACGTTCCAGTAACTTTTAAAAATAATACTTCTAGAAGACTTGGTTATGCAAAAAATATTTATATTTCCACCGAAATTCAGTAGCCTCGGGAGTGGTTGGAATGATTCCCTACTCTACCCTACCAGCCTGCTGCTGCCACATCTAGACAGTCAGTGGGACTGGAGGACCTGAAGGGGCAGATGGTCTTCCTCTGAGGCACTGTTCTTCCCAGGTTTAGAGGTTGGGTTCTTTTCGTAACCTGTAAATAGAATAAGGATCACTGTGGCTTTGCCCTCCATACATCGCCTGGAAGGAGGTGCCAGGGAAACAAAGGAGGGCCACAGCCTTGAGAGCCCACCATGTTGTGGGTACAACAGCAAATCCTGGAGCCTCACTCCCTGCATCCCTCCTCCCAGAATCTCCTCCATGACCCCTCCATGGACCACTCAGGGGTCTCCCCCCAGAAACTCAAAGGTCCACAGAGCTGACAGGCTCTGTCAGAAACCAGAACCTCTGAGGCACACTGAGGAGCAGGGAGAACAGGTCAGGAAGCTCAGAGGAGAGAGGTGACCCTCCTTTGGGGTTGGGGGTGGACATGGACGGACACCCTGGGAAGATGAGAGCCCAGAGACACATAAAGAACAAAGAGTACTGCAGAGGGAATGGCTGTTGTGTTGACAGAACTCTGGAAGGAGTCAAACAGCCCTGGACCTTGACAACAGCATGGGAATAGGGAAGATTATGACCCCTCTGGAGCTGTGTAGCATAAGGCCTGTGAAGACCTTGGCTACATTATCCAGAAGGGAGTGGTACAGACTTGAAGCAGAAAATTTTGTCTGAAGGTTGGGGTAGATACTGAGACACCTTGTGGGTACAGAGGTGCAAGGGTAAGCGGATACCTGAGAGACCAAGGATCAGCGTCAGAGAGGAGGAATGAGCAGAGGGCCCATGTCTAGGTGTGAAGGTCAGAGTTACATGCACAATACCTGCTGGGATTGTTTCCAATCGAGCCAGTGTGGCTCGCTCACAGCGGGACTGGGATTTGAGTATGGAACACCTGGACCAGATGAGCACCCAAATGACTCACTATCCTGGCATTTTGTGAAGGGATAGCGAAGGTAGAAAGGAAGCCTTGGTGTGAAGAGGCAGGAAACCAGCAGGCTTGGGGCAGCAAGATGCTGGGAGAGCCTCCTGGTAACAGATCATAGGCAACTCGGATGGGTATTACAGGGTTGGGGTTTTTGACAAAAGACATTTGTCAAGAAAGAGAAGGGAATACTGAGAATTGCACGGAAGCTTCGGAGAGCATCTCTGGGGTGGGAGAGAGGAGTTGGCTTTAGTGGAGGCAACCAGGTAGAGACAGGAAGGCTGTTATAAGGCTAGAACAGACCAGCCAAATGCCACAGAAACTTACAGGAAGTGACTTCAACTGAGGCTTAAGGGGGTAGGGCTTAACTCAGATAGACTGGCTGTCAAAGGTGGCCCAGAGATGCCACCTCTCCTGTAGACAAGGACAGGATTGGGGAGTTCAGGAACATACTTCCTAACTTGTTTCCTTGCTGGGAACCCAAATGCAAATCCAGCCCAGACCTATACAACGGGTCCAACTGAGCCAGGGCGTGCTGGCGCACACCTTTAATCCCAGCACTCGGAGGCAGAGGCAGGCGGATTTCTGAGTTTGAGGACAGCCTGGTCTACAAAGTGAGTTCCAGGACAGCCAGGACTATACAGAGAAACCCTGTCTCAAAAAAAAAGGGGGGGGGATCTAAATGATAACCAGGGCAGGGGAGAAGTCGGCAGGGAGGCCAGAGTGAGACAGACTTGCAGAGTACTAAGAGCTAAGGAGGATCCTTCCCTAGAAAGGCCAGCAGAGCAGGCTTGGGATAGAGGGGACCAGTCCCCGCAGGAGGAGCAGGTGTGGGCACAGCTGCAAAGCAATCACACTACCTGGCTCTGAGTCCCAGCAGGCCTTTCGGAGGCTGTTTTGCCAGCAGACCAACGCACACAGCACATGCTCAGGAGAACCACGGCAAGGGCTGCAGCCCCCAAGGGCACTCACCAGTGATGGCCGCCCCTGAGGGATCCTCAGATAAGGTGGGAAGGGTCTTCTCCCATTCGGCCCAGTTTACTTCCTCTACCCTGTGGGTGACAGAAACAGCTCTGAAGTTCAGGGAAGCTGACAACAGCCCAGCAGGCTTTCCCCCCCACCCCCCGGGGTTGAGGGAAGGGGCGGAGGGGGAAGAGACACCTCCGTCTGCTCAGGGGACTGTACAGATAATGAGGAAGATGAGTTTTTGGTTTTGTTTTTTCCTGCCCTTCCCTAACAAGGCACTCACTGGTCCACCCACATCTCACAAGATCCATCCCTGTGACTCTTCACTGTGACCCCTAAGGCCAGGTATTATCCATGTGGAGAAACAGGTCCCTTCTACCCCAGCTGCTCCCAGTGTCTGGGTTTCTCAGAGCAACCAGAGGAGAGGAAGTGAGATTGGCTGTATCTTTGTGCTTCAGGTTCTGGGTTCTTTTATGGCCACTTGTCATCAGTAAAGCCCCCATCTTCTCCCCCTGCTCAGCTGCTGCCCATAAAGGTGTCTGCTGTGGCTGGACATTTCCTCTTGTGGCAATCCTATCCTCTCTGAACATTGAAAAGCTTGGTTACGGACTGGAGAGATGGCATCAGCGCTCAGCTCTTCCAGAGGTCCTGAATTCCCAGCAACCACACGGTGACTCATAACCCATCTGTAATGGGATCCAGTGCCCTCTTCTGGTGTTTCTGAAGACAGTGACAGAGTACTCATATATATATAATAACTAAATCTTAAAAAAAAAAAAAAAGCAGGGCGTGGTGGTACACACCTATAATCCCAGCACTCGGGAGGCAGAGGCAGGTGGATTTCTGAATTCGAGGCCAGCCTGGTCTACAAAGTGAGTTCCAGGACAGCCAGGGCTATACAGAGAAACCCTGTCTCGAAAAACCAAAAAAAAAGGGGGGGGAGGAAGAAGAGGAGAGGAGGGGAGGGGAGAGGAGAGGAGAGAAAAAGAAAAGAAAGGCAAGAGAAGAGAAGAGAAGAGAAGAGAAGAGAAGAGAAGAGAAGAGAAGAGAAGAGAAGAGAAGAGAGAAAAGAAAGCCTTGCGGCTAAGCGTGGTGGCGCACGCCTTTAATCTCCGCACTTGGGAGGCAGGGGCAGGCGGATTTCTGAGTTCGAGGCCAGCCTGGTCTACATGTTGTTCCAGGACAGCTATAGATACACACAGAGAAACCTGTCTCAAAAAACCTAAAAAAAAAAAAAAAGAAAAGAAAAGAAAAGAAAAGCTTGGTTTCCATGGAAGGGAATAGATCTTCAAGATCAGACTGGAAGATCTAGGGATGAGGGTAGCCAGCCTGACCCTAGAATACTGGCTTCTTGGCCAGAGGGGAAATCAGAAACCACTAGGGAGGGGACCTTAAGTTTGTACCACTATCCCAGTGATTGGCAGGGTAGCCAGGCAGTGGCAGCAGGGCCAGGGAGTGGGGTCAGCATACATGACTTTATAGCCCAGAAAGAGTAAGCTGGTCCTCAGCCTTGCCTCTCCCACCACACCTGGCTCCTGCAGCCATTCAGGAGCCTGAGGCTATCCTGAGTCAGCCAGTCTCTACCCCACCTCCACCCCCATCTCCTACCACCCTACCCCCACCCCACCCCCACTCTGTCCTGCCCACTAGCTCACCTGAAGCACCAGCGTTCATCAGGTACACCGTCTCCCCTGGTGCCGACTTTCAGCA
This sequence comes from Mus minutoides, assembly GCA_902729485.2. Taxonomy (NCBI): domain Eukaryota; kingdom Metazoa; phylum Chordata; class Mammalia; order Rodentia; family Muridae; genus Mus; species Mus minutoides. The sequence continues at coordinate 36,582 of LR749851.1, forward strand.
GCCTCCCTGCGCGATGCCTCTTCCTCCTGCACCACCAGTAACCATTCTCCATCTCCAAGACAGAGATGGCTTTCTGGGGACAAAGGACACATCAAACAATAGCCTGGGACCCTGCTTGAAGGGTAGCCCAGGGCAAGGGGAAAAGGAGATGCCCTCACAGAACAGTATATATGCCAAGGATATGAACAGGGAGCTAGCTGCAATATTTTTTTCTATGGTGCATGAGGTCCCGATCCTCTCAGAATCTCAGTTTCCCCATCTGGTAACTAAGAGAAAAACACCTCATATGATGCTTGGGAAGTCAACATGTAGGGGATGCTCCACAGGAACGTGTGTGCCTGTGCACTCCAAACTACCTCTCCCACCTCACCAATCCCTCCTCCCCCAGCACACACATCAGGACATCCCAGACCCTGTAGGGGGAGGAGCTGATAACTGAAATCTAGTTCCCTAGTTGTTTCTTTTCTTTCTTTTTTTTTTTTGGTTTTTTGAGAAAGGGTTTCTCTGTGTGTAACCCTGGCTGTCCTGGAACTCACTCTGTAGACCAGACTGACCTCGAACTCAGAAATTTGCCTGCCTCTGCCTCCCCAGTGCTGCCATTAAAGGCGTGCGCCACCACGCCAGGCTTCCCTAGTTGTTTCTTTCTTTCTTTTAATTTTTATTTTTATTTATAAATAAATCTTTTCTTAAAAAGATGTAGTGTTCCAGGACATGTGGTCGCTGGGATTTGAACTTGGGACCCTCAGAAGTACAGTCAGCACTCTTAACCACTGAGCCATCTCGCCAGCCCTCCCTAGATGTTTCTTGATTATGTCAATAAAGCCAGTAGAAGCCAATCACTGGGCAAAGGATAAGATGGGATTTCCGTGACAGAGAGAGGATTGGGGATTCGGACTGGGCTGTGGAGCAGATAGGAAGTAACAGACATGTAACTCTCGGGAACCAATAGTTTGTAGCCTCCACAGCCAGGAGGGTGGGGCAAGAAATTCTTCACCCAGCAGTTGTGTTATCTGGCTGGTTTTAAATATGAAGGCTGTCTGGTGTTTTCCATCCACAGCGACTCAGGTGGCAGGAGAAAGGGCCCAGCCGCGGGGCGGTCGTTAGAGGTTTGGCGAAGCTAGCAATGGGAGCTAGGTGAGACTGCCATTGCTGACACCAGGAAAGGAACAAGCATGCATTTTAAAAATACAGGAAACAAGACCCCACTTGAGGATAAAGATGGGAACGGCCCCAGGGACAGCAATAACTTAGTAGCAGAGCTCAACCTCCAGGGCAAGGCTCTTTCTGGCCAAAACCTACATGCCGTTTCTTTGCCCAAGTAAGACACACATAGCTAGCTAATGTTTCTGCGCGGAGATGAAGGCGGGGCGTGTCAGACCCTGCAGGCTTTCTTGCCTCCTCTATCAATTCATACTTCACATATGTGGATCTCAGGAGGGGCCTTTTTCTTGTTCTCTGCTGGGTTTGTAGTGCATAGCCCTACCAGTAATAGGCATTCAAGACATGCTTGATATTCAACCACAGTAACTCGAACCTATAATCCCTGCACTCACAAAACCGAGGCAGTGGGATTGCTGTGAGTTGGAGGCCAGTTGGTGATAGATAGTCTTTTGTCTCAATGATAATGCCAAGGGATCATGGTAACTGGCTCAAAATGAACACCTACTATACTCCAGGTACTGTCTGGGATGCTTCATACTCCTGAGCGTATCTGATCCTCACAACAACCCTTATGAAGGAATGAATGGCTACAACCAGCCAGCAGGTTGGTCCTGCTGGGCTGATTCCATGTGTTTGGATGCTGGGCCCTCAGCAGCATCCACTGGGGTGGGGCTGGCTCTGCAGGGTCCCAAGGGTGTGTGTGTGGGGGGTGCTCACTGGCAGTACCTGCAACTTCCAGATGCTCCAGCTGTCAGTGGCAACGCTGTTGACGGTCTCGCTCATGAGGGCAATGAGCATGTTGAGCAGCAGGACGTAGGTGAGGAGGACGTAGGCCAACAGCAACAGCAGCACTACCCCACGAAAGCGCAGCTGTTCCTGGAAAGCCAGCTCACCCATACCAATGGTGAACTTGAACAGCTCTAGGGAGGCATCCAGAATGCCCCCATATGGGACTTGCTCCTCCTCCTGACCCAGCATGGGCTTTTCCGTTACTGTGGTGTTGCGATCTTCAGGGGCTTTGGGACTTCGGGCCTCCCGGCTCAAGCTTACTAGGGCTGTAGGTAAATGAGAAGGGGGGTCTCAGTCTAGGAAAACACCAGGCAGCCTGCAGGGTGGGGGGAGCAAGAAAGGAGTATTTGTACTGTCAAGATGACTCCATGGGTAACAGTAAGTGCTGCTGCTGTAAGCATGAGGACCTGTGTTTGAATCTCCAGCACCCATGCAGAAAGGTGAGCATAGGGCTGGCAAACATGGCTCATCAAGTAAAGGTGTTTGCTTCCAAATCTGATAACCTGAATTTGGTCCCCAAGTTCCACTAGATGGAAGAAGACAACCACGTTCCAGTAAGTTTTTGTTTTGTTTTGTTTTGTTTTGTTTTGTTTTGAGACAGGGTTTCTCTGTGTAGCCCTGGCTGTCCTGGAACTCACTCTGTAGACCAGGCTGGCCTCGAACTCAGAAATCCACCTGCCTCTGCCTCCGGAGTGCTGGGATTAAAGGCATGCGCCACCACGCCCAGCTCGAGACACTACTGTCTCAAGGCAGTAAGACAGGGAAGGAGAGACGAAGACACCCAGCATCCTGCTCAGGCCTCTCTGTATGTATGCACATAAGTTCACAGACTCACATTCACACACACTCAAGCATTGCATGTGAACACACACTCAAAGTGTTAAAAGGTCTTTACCTACAGCAAAGCCGAAAAGGAAGACTAGGTACACCAGCAGGAACCGGAGCAGGTCTCGCAGAATGACCTAGAACAAACAATCCCAAAGAGAAGCCTGGGTGAATGGCCCACACATTCCAACCCTGACACAATTAATAGGGTTCCCTTGCACACACACACCCTCCTACAGACTGTGTGGACAAACACAAGTCATTCTGAGCAGAAGGAACCTTTTTTTTTTTAAAGATTTATTTATGCCGGGCATGGTGGCGCACGCCTTTAATCCCAGCGCTCGGAAGGCAGAGACAGGTGGATTTCTGAGTTCGAGGCCAGCCTGGTCTACAAAGTGAGTTCCAGGACAGCCAGGGCTACACAGAGAAACCCTGTCTCGAAAAAACAACAACAAAAAAAGATTTCTTTATTTTATGTATTTGAGTACACTGTCATGGTCTTCAGACACACCAGAAGAGGGCACCGGTTCCCATTATAGATGGTTGTGAGATACCATGTGGGTGCTGGGAATTGAACTTAGGACCTCTGGAAGAACAGTCGGTGCTCTTAAAGGCTGAGCCATCTCTCCGGTCCCAGAAGGAGCCCTTTAAAAATCTACCTCCAGCTCAGAGGGTGAATGTGCTTGCCTGCATGCATGAGGCCTGGCTTTGAGCCTCACCACTGAGCCATCTCTCCAGTCCTGCATGCATGAGGCCTGGCTTTGAGCCTCACCACTGAGCCATCTCTCCAGTCCTGCATGCATGAGGCCTGGCTTTGAGCCTCACCACTGAGCCATCTCTCCAGTCCCTATTTTACAAGAATTTTTAAAATGTCAGACATCTGTACTGTCTGCCTTCTTCCCCCCCCCCACCCCCCACCCACATTTGGCCTTTTCTGTTCCTTGTCCCCTGGCTACCTTGAGCACTACCCCCTCCCCTTGTCCTGGCTCTTTGCCTTCACTTTTATTGCTCTCTCTGAAAAGGATGCTCCTTCCTCCACTGTAAGGTGGCTGACTCATTCTTCCAGGTCACCATTAAGGGACTGTCAGGTCTAGCTCAGTGGTAGAGTCCTTGACTAGCTTGTATGGGGGTCCAGGTTCCACCTTCTATATTCTATACTGCATAAAAAGAAAACTTAAAAACGCCCCTCTTCAAGCCCTGTGTGGTTGTCATGGTTTGCATATGCCTGGCTCAGGGAGTGTCACTATTTGGAGGTATGGCCTTGTTGGAGTAGGTGTGTCACTGTGGGTGTGGGCTTTAAGACCCTCATCCTAGCTGCCTGGAGGTCAGTCTTCCACTAGCAGCCTTCAGATGAAGATGCAGAACTCTCAGCTCCTCCTGCACCATGCCTGCCTGGATGCTGCCATGCTCCTGCCTTGATGATGATGGACTGAACCTCTGAACTTGTAAGCCAGCCCCAATTAAATATTGTCCTTATAAGAGTTGCCCAATTAAATATTGTCCTTATAAGAGTTGCCTTGGTGTCTGTTCACAGCAGTAAAACCCTAACTAAGACAGTGGTGGTGCATGCTTTTATTTATTTTTATTTTTTTAAATATTAATTATTTCATGTATATGAGTACACTGTAGCTGTCTACAGACACACCAGAAGAGGGTATCAGATCCCATTACAGATGGTTGTGATCCACCAAGTGGTTTCTGGGAACTGAACTCAGAACCTCTGGAAGAGCAGTTGGTACTCTTAACCACTTAGCCATCTCTCCAGCCCCTGGTGCATGCTTTTAATCCCAGCACTCAGGAGGCAAAAGCAGGCAGATCTTTGAGTTCAAGGCCAGCCTGGGCTACTGAGTGAGTTCCAGGACAGTCAGGGCTACACAGAGAAACCCTGTCTCAACAAAACAACCCTCTTCAGAAAGGGTTTTGTTTGTCTTCCCTTCTAAACTACCTGGTGCCCCAGTTATTGTCCATAAAACTGTCCCGAGGGTTTCCTCTGTAGGGTTTTTATAGTCAGGAACATCCTGAGCTGTTTCCTTAGCACTTTTGTTCCCCATGCTGGAACATCAGCTTCAGAAGAGCAATCATGTGTCTGTTTTGTTCTCTACTGTGTTCCCAACACTTAGAAGAGAGCCTGAACCACAGAGAATGCTCCTAAATACTTGTGAAATAAATGGGTGCAGACACATGCAAATGCCCCTCTGTCCCAATTGCATAAGTGAATGGGCACAGTATCTGCTCCTTTATGAAAGATATACTAGATCCTGTGTGGACTCCTGCCAATAAATGCATGCACCTGCACCTGCACCTGCACCTGCACCTGCACCTGCACCTGCACCTGCACCTGCACGTGTATGAAGACATCCAGGTGCACGCACACCCCCACCTGCAGTCATGGAGGGGCAAGTGTCTGGGTAAATGACAGATGGGCAAACAACTCATGCTCTCTTCTGCTCAGGATAGCTGTAGCAGATAGCTCCTGACTCATGAGTCCAAAAGGAATCTACTGGGAGGTGTGTCCAATCCTCCCTTGCCTGGCTGTACCTGGTCCGCCCCCATCTCTCACCTTCTGGATCATGACACTGTAGATGCCTGTGTGCTGAAAGCCACGTGTATAGTAAAGCAGGTTCAGCCAGCCCAGCACTAGGGATGACACTAACAGGGGGAGGTACCATTCAGTCTCCGCGAAGCGCAGCACCTGGGACAGCACTGTGAGCAGCGCCTGGACAAGGCTGGATGGGGACAAGGTCTGCATCAACTTCCAGGCCACTTGGCAATATCCCCCCAACTCCTGTGAGATCGAGCCAACCACCACTGACTGTCTCTGCCACCTCAGATGGAATCCCTATGTCTGCAGCTGGACCGATCGATCACAGCCTAACCTCCATCCTGGTTATTTATTAATAATTTATTTATTTATTTATTCTCCGGGCTTCCCACTTGTAATAATGATACCTGAATCAAAAAGTGTCTTCAAAAACTGAGACACACGCCGGGCGTGGTGGCGCACGCCTTTAATCCCAGCACTTGGGAGGCAGAGGCAGGAGGATTTCTGAGTTCGAGGCCAGCCTGGTCTACAAAGTGAGTTCCAGGACAGCCAGGGCTGTACAGAGAAACCCTGTCTCGAAAAACAAACAAACAAAAAAAACCTGAGACACTACATGCAATGAGGTTCTGCAAAGCAGGGAACATGAAAGGGCCCAAGCTGGCCAGCAGCCAGGATTCCCGGGTCTGACATACACTCCCATCCTTGCCCCCTAGAACAACTTGGGGCCCTGTGTACTGGCCTCTACAACCAGCATGGTAGACTCTGCTACACCTGCCACACTCAGTCCCCAGAGACAGTATAGGAAAGGAGTAAGACTCACGTACAAGAGGATTTCAAAGTAACTGTCCATGAACGAGATCCAGATGAACAGGCGCCGCCGCCAAAAGTACCACAGCTGTGGAGGAGATCCGTCAGGGTGTTTGTTTGTGTGTGTGCAACTTGCTCTTCAGCTCTAAGTGCAAGCCAGGCTGCCCCAGTGACCTGTGGCCTGGATTCCAACTCCACCACTGGCTTCCTGTTATGGGAACCTGGCTAACACCACCTCAGGGGCTAAAACTGTAGCCTTCCTGCCCCTGCCCCAACCCCTGACCTTGACCCTGACCCTGACCCCCTCTCAATATGTAGCTTGTGTTGGTTAGTTTTATGTCAACTTGACACAAGCCAGAGCCTCAGGAGAGGAGGAAGTGTCAACTGAGAAAATGCCTCCGTAAGATGGGGCTGTAGGCAAGTCTGTAGGGCATTTTCTTAGTTAGTGACTGATGAGGGTGGGGACCGCCATTGGGCTGATGGTCCTGGGTTCTATTTTTAAAAGTAGGCTGACAAGGCATGAGGAGCAAGCAAGCCAGGCACTCGTGAGCCCTCCTAAAAGCTGAGATGACTTTTGATTCTCTTTCCAGGCACACAGTCAAGTGTGCTGTGCCTACACCTCTAGTCCCAGCTACGTGGGGAGTTGAAACAGGAAGATCATTTGAATTCAGGAATTCAAAGCCAACATGGATAGCATGGGGCGGGGGGGGGGGGGCTCCTGATCCCCCCCGGATCCGGAAGGAGTGCCTACATACTACACACAGAGTGAAGGAAGAGCTTCTTTATCTTCACCTCTCCCTGGCCTTCCAGGTAGCATCCTGTGCTCCAGCCAACCCGACTTTGGTGTCACGTTCTGCCCTGTATCCAGCCTGCCTACTGCAGGTCTGCTGCCAGATTGAGATGTCTTGCTACAGCATTTGGACTGAGCTCCACCTAATTGCTTTCTGTCCTCCCCAAATGAAGAATGACCCAGCCAGCTGAAGGATCGGGGGGGGGGGGGAAGGCGGGGGAGGGGGCCTCAGGCTTGATTTCTATGGGTATAGAGCCTGCAGTGCCAGAAACACAGAAGCCATCCGCCACCCCACAGGTACCCCAGAAATCATAGCAGTAAGTGCCAGGGCCCCAGAAGGCAAGGCCAGAACCTTCCATTCTGGTGATGCTGGGTATGGGAATCTGTTTCTGCAGCAGGGAAGGGGGTATAGTTAACTCCCAGGAAAGGCCTGGTTCACTTCTTGGTTGACTGGGAGCTACATAAAGCAGAAGAATAGCAAAAAGTCCTTACCTGGCCCAGTAAGAGGTAAATACCCCCAAGCAGGAGCAGAATGTGGCCCAGCAGCAGCAGGGAGTCCCCAAAAGTCGCCTTTGATGAGGGAATGGCTGGCTGAAGAGACAAACAAGCCCATAAGTCCTGAGTCTTGGGTCCCATCCCCAGTAACTAGCTGCCCAAGAGCCTCAGGTGAGAATGATTCTGAGCCTGCACTATGGAGAGGCTGCTCTGAGCAGCAGAGAAGACATGGCTCTGGGGAAGGAGCCCCGAGTCCAGCCCCTTAGCAGCATGTGGTATTAGTACTGGACTTGGGGCCAGATTTCCTAGGATTAGGTCATCTCTGTCATTGAGAGTTTCTATTACCTTAGATAACATACCTAGTCTCTCTGCGCCTCTCCTTAGCTCGGTAGTAAACCCGGGTGGCAGCCCTTCATCCCAGAGGCTGGTGTGAGAACTCATTAGTTAACACGAGCTGACCACATAGACTAGTAACTCACACCTGGCAAGCATACAGTAAGAATTCACTCCCATCGATGTCCCCATTGCCCTAGGGGACTGTCCCTCACACTGCCTAAGCCTCAGCGTCCTCTTTTGGTAGGATGGTGCCCCTTGCTCCTTCTCACTCCAGGGTTGCTTCAAGCAGGTGTGCCCCAGGACGGCCCCACCCAGCTCTTGCCTGCTCCAGGGAAGGCTGGTGGTAGGCAACTATGGTGAAGATGAGCATGTAGACCAAGTAACAGGCGAAGTTGAAGAAGAATCTTGGGATGAGCCGATCCCATTTCTCCTGCAGAAGCTTGTTCAGTGGCTCTAAAACCACCATGCGGTGCCGGTGCTGGGGTGGGAAGGTGAGCACAGTATAGAAAGGACACAGCTAGATAGACGGGGTGACAAGCACCCACTTCATGGCCCGCTCCATGCAAGGACCAAGAGAAATGGAGAGGAGCAAATGGGGAACAGGCTCCCATACTCAGGATCCCTAAAAGGTACCTCCCATGAGCCTCCATCCCAGCAATTGTGCTCTGAAGTGATGGAAGGCTTGCCCTTAGCCAGAATCTCTAGGCAGACCTACACCCCGAGGACTCACCGGGCTCTTGCAATGAAAAGCGATGATTTCCAGGACCGAGTTCTTTTCCCAGCTGTCCACAGAGGACAGGTCGTACAGTGACACTCGGACAGGACCGTAGCACCACTCGGTGAACTTCCGGGAAAGGGGCTGGTACAGTCCTGAGAACTCCCGCTGCAGGATGTGCCTGAAGATCTAAAGGGCAGTCATATAAGCTCCCCTGCCTGCTCTGGATCAGGGCTGGAGAACACTGAGCCCCTGTGGAGCACATAGATCCTAACATGTTTCAGCACTTACATATATAGCCAACCAAGCGTGAAGTGTCAGGTCTACATTCCGACATAGGCACAGCCTGACAGGCAGGGTGACCCTTTCTTCTCTCATTTTGGCCCCATGGATTCCTTTCCCCTGTTTCTCGGCACAGAGATCCCAGCTAGGGACTGAGGTCATTTGAGGTCAGAGACTTCCAGTTATGCATATGTGTGCACATCTGTGGTCAGGGGGCAGAACATTTAACAGACTAGATGGAGATCCCTATTCCAACACAGGTTAAGAAGTCTTTGATTTCACACAGGAGAAATGAGGACACGGAGGGTGCAGACTGGGAAGCAACTTACACAGGCCATAGAGCCATGCCTTTAGAGGTTGGTTTACTTGCTTGCTTGCTTGCTTGCTTGCTTGCCTGCTTGCTTACTTGCTTGCTTGTTTTAAATGTGTATATAGGGGTTTCACCTGCACGTCTGTCTGTCTGTGCACCACATATATGCAGTGCCCATGGAAAACATAAGTGGGTATCAGATCCCCTGGACTGGAGTTACAGACTGTTGCGAGGGGCTCTGTGTGTGCCAAGAATCAAATTCTGGTCTTCTGTATGAGCAGCCAGTGCTCTCAGCCACTGAGTCTCTCTGCAGCCCTAGCTGAGCCTTTAGATAACAAAGGTTCTCCAGCAAGAGCACCAGGAGCTGAGAGCAGAAAATAATCTTAAAACTGTTACTTGCCGATACTGGTGGCGCACGCCAGTAGAATTTGCTGGAGGAGGCAGAGGCAGGAGGATCACGAGTTCAAGGCCAGCCTGGGCTACACATTTTGCCGGGCATGGTGGCACATGCCTTTAATATCAGCACTTGAGAGGCAGAGGCAGGCAGATTTCTGAGTTCAAGGCCAGCCTGGGCTACAAAGTGAGTTTCAGGACAGCCAGGGCTGGGCTATCCAGAGAAACCCTGTCTCAAAACAAACAAACAAACAAACAAAGACAAAAAACAAAAAAACAAAACCTGTTACTTATGGGGGCTGGCAAGATGGCTCAGTGGGTAAGAGCACTGACTGTTCTTCCAAAGGTCCTGAGCTCAATTCCCAGCACCCACATAGTAGTTCACAACCATCCATAACTCCAGTTCAAGGGGATACAATACCCTCTTCTGGTCTCCATAGGCACCATGCACACTCGTGACGCATGTACTTACATGCCGGCAAATCACTCATACACATAAAGTAAATAAATCCAAGGCAATTTTTAAGTAAATTCAAAATAAATAGGAGTGCCAGGTATGACGATGCACGCCTGTAATTCCCGCACCAGGGGAGCTGAGAGGACAGAGCAAGGCACTAAATGAGCAGAGGCACGAGCTTGCTATCCAGCCTGATGACCTGAGCTTGGTCCCTGGAGCCCACCTGGTGGAAGAAGGGATCCATGTCCTGCAAGTCATCATCTGACTTCCACATACATGCTACGACATGTGCTCATATGTATAATGTACACACGTGATAAATGTAAATAGAGTTCATGTTCAACTTAGGCTGATAAGTTCCTGTTTCAAAGCAAACCAACAGAAAAAAAGAAAAAAGTCATGAAATTCTGGAAGAAAAAAATATATGTGTGTATTATATGTAATGATAACACACATAATCATGTAATTACAGAGCATACAGTATAAGCTACATATTGTAATGGCCAATCTTCTCAAAGGGATCTGGAACTGATGGAGAGACGAGTGTCTAGGCATCTATGAGTAATTATTTTGATTAGGTCAATAGAGATGGAAAGATACATTTGACATGTGGATGTCCCCATCCTACGACTAGGACCCTGGGCTGAACAAAGGGAAAGTGAGCTGAGCATGAACGCTCGTCTCTCTCTGCTTCCTGACCACAGAAGGCCATGTGAGTAGCTGCCTCAGGCCCCTGCTGTGGTGGACAGCACCCTCAAACTGTGAGCCAAAAAAACCCAAAAAACCAAAAACAAAAAACCAAACCCTTCCTTCCTTAAGTGGCTTTGGTCAGGTTTTTTGTGTGGTGTCATGAAAAGTAGCTAATACACATATGTAGCAGGTATATAAAACACAATATTGGTGCTGGAGAGACGACTCAGTGGTTCAGAGCACTGGCTGCTCCTCTACAAGACCCAAGTCACATGGCAGCTCACAACTGTAAGTCCAGTCTCAGGGGGTTTTACACCTTCTCTGGCCTCCAAGTGTGCCAGGCATGCATGTGGTGCACAGATTTTATTTATTTATTTTTTTGTTGTTGTTGTTTTTGTTTTTTGAGACAGGGTTTCTCTGTGTAGCTCTGGTTGTCCTGGAACTCACTCTAGACCAGGCTGGCCTTGAACTCAGAAATCCGCCTGCCTCTGCTTCCCAAGTGCTGGGATTAAAGGCGTGCGCCACCACGCCCGGCTCCCCTAGAGGTTTTTAAAGACTTGGTCCTACCAGTTACTGATGCTGTTTGGATAGGTTTAGGGGGTGTGCCCATTCTGGAGGCAGATGGGCTTTGAGCTTTAAAAGCCCTTGTACCATTCCCAGTTTGTTCTCTGTTTCCTACTTGGCTGCTGAGCTCTCAGCCACCGTGCTTGCCTGCTGGCATGCCTCCTTGCCCAGATAGTGATGGACTCTTATCCCTCTGGAACCCTAGGTCCAAAGAAACCCTCCTCTCTCTGAGTTGCCCAGTCACGTTTTAACACAACAGAGAAGTAACTAACATTGCTGTCTCCCAGAGGCTGGAGAGAGTGCTCAGCGCTTAAGTGCACCTGCTGCCTCTGCAGAAGATCCAGGTCAGTTCCCAGCACCCACAGGGCACCTACAATTGTAGTTCCAGTGGATCCACTGACCTTTTCTGGCCTCCATAGATACTAGGCTTTCTCCCAGTGCACATACATATGGCAAGATACACACATAAAATAAAAATTAAAAAATCATTTAAAAAACATTATCTCCTAATAACAACAGCTACAACAAAAAGAATTCATTTGACTTTAAGAATACCCCCAGTGCTTGGAGTTGTAAACCCAGTCAAAATTCCACGGCTGTGAAACTATCAGGCCCTATACACAGACATACTCTAGTTGTTTATCCAAAGCAACACAGCATCAATCTGCCTTTTGAATATTCATATCTAGACCTGTAAACAAATACTATGCCCATCCATAATCAGAGAGCCTATGATCGCACAGGTGGCCCCGGTGACACTCAGTTAAACAAGGCACAACAAAAAGAATTGAACGGGAAAAGGAGTGCGAGGGGAGGAGTGAAGGGACTGAGATAACAAAAGGGGCCGGGTGGGAGGGACCAGGATGCTTTATATGCATGTGTACGTGTGTGCACTGCCTGCCTGCGTCCTGCTGCAGCCAAGAGAGGCAGGACAGGGACGGTGCTCACCTCAATTTTACCTTCCTTGGCGGCCAACTTCAGGGGTGTGAGGCCTTGATGGTTGCAGATATCCTCAAGCTGCACAGTAGGGCAGAGGCGGGCCCCCATTTGGAGAAGGCCGTCATACATGTGGATCACCAGTGCACTGTTCTCGGGCGAGTTGTCTGCAATCATTACCAGGGCATGCAGGACTGTGTTGCCCAGGGAGTCGGTGGCCTCCAGGCTGGCAGGCTGGTGTGGGTTCTCCAGGAGGTAGGTCACCACATCCCACTGCTTGGTGCACGCAGCCAGAGAAAGAGGTAGCTCTCCTGTGGAGCAAGAGGGAAGCTTGAACCGGGCAGTGGTGGCGCACGCCTTTAATCCCAGCACTTGGGAGGCAGAGGTAGGCAAATGTCTGAGTTCGAGGCCAGCTTGATCTACGGAGTGAGTTCCAGGACAGGCCAGGACTATACAGAAAAACCCTGACTCAAAAAAACAGAGAGAGAGAGAGAGAGAGAGGCTTCTGCCTCTACCTCAGTACTCTTCCTGCTCCTCAGGCAGATCAGGAAGAATAAGAGGCAGCCAACCAGATCGCCCCTCCTCTTTGCCTCTTGTCTTTAACGGAGCAGACTCACTACCCCTTAATTCAAATTCTGTTTGATCAGGTTGGTTTTGATTTGGTGGAGGTCTGTTGTTGTTGTTGTTGTTGTTTTGTTTTGTTTTAGTTTTGTGGTGGTGGTAATGTTTTCATTTATTAATTTGTTTTGAGGATTTAGAGAGGGGTGTTAAAAGCAGAACCCAGGGGGATAAGGCAATAGCTCATTTAATAAAGTGATGACCACAGCAGGACATAGTGGTACATGCCTTTAGAGGCAGGTGGACCTCTGAGTTCAAGGACAGCCTGCTCTACAAAGCAAGTTCTAGGACAGTCAGGGCTACACAGAGAAACCCAAGTCTTGAAAAAAGCAAAAACAAAACAAAAATAAGAACAGAGAGAGAGTTAAAAATACATTAAATCATATTAATGAAAAGTATTAATATATATACCATACACATATAACTTTAAAAAGTTGAGAGGGCTGGAGAGATGACTCAGCAGTTTAGAGCACTGGTTGCTCTTCCAGAAGTCCTGAGTTTGATTCCCACTCTTTCTGGTGTATCAGCAACAGTGTACTCATATACATAAAATAAATAAATTGAAAAAAAAAAAGTTGAACCCATGGAACTCAGTGGTTAAGAGCACTGCTTTTCCAGAAGTCCCGAGTTCAATTCCCAGCAACCACATGGTGGCTCACAACCATCTGTAATGGGACCCAGTGCCCTCTTCTGGTGTGTCTGAAGACTATGACTATATAGAAGACCCTGTATGCTAGCCACATGTTCCACCACTGAACTACTCCCTGATTGGCCTGCTGAGTCTTAGCACAATCCAATCCTTGCAGTCCATTCTCTCCCAGTCTGGACTTGGGTACATGCTGAGCTTCCCTGGCTAATAGAGGATTAAGCATTTCTTTAAACAAGTTGTTTGTTGTCTTGCGTAACTGAGACAGGCAGATCTCTGAATTCTTTTGCAACTTTAAAAAAAATGTGCTGGCAGTAACAAAGGGCTGGGATCACCTGATGCAGATTGATAGGATAATCAAAGGGAAGCCCGGAGTAAAGGACTGGATTGTTGGTATGTAAAATAAAAGATCTGCAAAACCAAAAAAAAAAAAAAAAAAAAAAGGCGGGGTGGTTGCGCACAACTTTAATCCCAGCACTTGGGAGGCAGAGGCAGGTGGATTTCTGAGTTCAAGGCCAGCCTGGTCTACAAAGTGAGTTCCAGGACAGCCAGAGCTACACAGAGAAACCCTGTCTCGAAAAACCAAAACAAACATACAAACAAACAAACAAAAACAAGTTATAATTTAATTCATCTGGTGGTTAGAAGTAGGTAAACTGGGGTTAAGCGCCAGCTCTGCAAATCACTAACCATGTGACCTTGGACAAAACTTTACCCACTCTGTGCCTCAGCATAGCTAAGAAAAGCTTCCTCACCAAAATAGAAACAAGTTCCTTGGTGCTTTTGGAAGAAGCGGCCACAGGCTCGGCTGTGAACATTCGCTCCGTTCTCTACCAGCAACTTCACGCACTGCAGGCTCCTCTTCTCTATGGCGATGTGCAGCGCACTGTGGCCTCGGTAGAACTCATCGGTGCACTGGGCATTGACAAGGGGCTGAGGATTGCCAGAATCCCTGTCAATCTGCAGCAGCGGCAGGATACAGGCATTGACCCCGTCCTGAAGGTTCAGCACAGCCTTCATCAGGCATGTCTTTCCAGTGGAGCCTTCTGTAAGGAGAGAGGAAGGCGCAGGCAATGCTCAGAGAAAGGCTGAACCATCTGCCCGTTTGTACAGCAAACCCAGGTTCCAGAGTATCCCATGGGAGGCTGAGATCTTTTCCCAGATGCTATATTCAACTGGTGGGAACACAATCTCATTATAAGATGTTAAGGCTCCAGAATAAAGGGATTAAAATACCAGCAGGCCTGACTATACTTTCTGCCTTAACACCAAGTTTCTAAGGCATAATTCAATACATATGTAACATTATCTGTGTGTGCTGCTGTTGTTGTTATTGTTGTTGTATTGTTAATGCAGGGTCTTGCTTTGTAGTTCTGGCTGGCTTCAACCTCCTAAAGACCCACCTGTCCCTGCCTCCCAAGTGCTAGGACTAAAGGCGTGTGCCACCTCACACAACTCTGAAATATTCAGTATCTGTACATGAATACCCAGGGCAGGCCTGAGGATATTGGGTTTGCTCTCCAGTACCACATATAGCCAGTTACGGTAGCACATGCTTGTAATCCCAGCATTTGGAAAGTGGATGCAAGATCAGAAAAATCGGGGTCATCCTGGGCTACATGAGACCCCTGTCTAGTAAAAATTTTTTTAAAAAATTAAAAATCTAGGGCAGAATTTCCAAGTGTCTCCCTCACTTAATGGCTCTGACTCCTTCAACAAGTGGCTTAGCCTCTCTTAACTTATTTTTGTTTCTGATAAAAGGAAATATTCTAGGGTTATTATAAACATGAGAATAACATAAACAAAGTGCTTAGCTCACAGAGGGCCAAACACGTAGCAAGCTGAGGTCCTAAACTACAATGAGAGCAGTTATATACAGGCATTGGTGGATTAAATGGTGGCCAGTTTACACCAAGTAGAACGCTTGTGCCACAACACAACATGTGGCAACATGTGTCTTACTGCATTCGGGAGGCTAAGGCAGGAGACTAAGTCAAGGCTAGCCTGAGCTACATAATGAGATCCCCATCTCAACAACCAAATTAAAAAAAAAAAATGATGTAGCCAGTGGAGAGGTGGGTAGCATATTCTAAATTATTGAGCGTGGCAACACTTTATATATCTAATCTTTTGGATGAATCTGGGAAGATGCCAAGCCATTACCAGTAGCCCAGGATAACAGGCTGTTTCTTCTTGGCTTTACATATTTCTTTACAATTCAAATCTTCTAGAGGGCAAAAATTATTTTTCCTTTGTTTTTTGTTTTTGATTTTTTTTTCCAGAGCTGAGGACCGAACCCAGGGCCTTGCGCTTGCTAGGCAAGCGCTCTACCACTGAGCTAAATCCCCAAACCCTTGTTTTTGATATTTTGAGGTACAGAGCTTTGCTGTGTACCAACCCTGACTGTTCTGGAACTCACTTTGTAGGCCAGCCTGGCCTCAAACTCACAAAGGTCTGTCTGCTTGCCTCTGCCTCCTGAGTCCTGGGATGAAGGTGAGTGCCATCACACCCCAGCTTTTATTTTATTTTATTTTATTTTATTTTATTTTTATTTTATAGTGTGCACAGTCCCATGAACTCTAGAAAAAAAAGGATCAGATCTCCTGAAACTGCTTTTACAGATAGCAGTTTACAGATCCATGTGGGTGCTGGGAATCTAATCCGGGCCCTCCGGAAGAGCAGTCAGTGTTCTCAATCACGGAGCCTTCTCTCCAGCCCCGAGAACAGCTGCCCCTCTGATTCCAAGCACAGAGAACATCAAAGGCTACCTGTGTATGCCGAGTCAGTGAGGTACTTGCTGGTCCGGCGCAGGTACTCTAGCAGTCCAGCCAGCTCCTCAGGGACACCCCGGGAGACCACACTGAAGAGTCGGTCACGGTCAAACCGATTTGGGTCCTGTTGGCTGTGGAAAACGTGTTTTGTGGCTCATGTTGGAGGGTGGTCACAGTGTCCCCTGCACGAGGTCTCATCATGCATGGAAGCACTGTCTGTTACTCCTACACTATGCCTTCAGGTTACACAGGAACTCTTTCAAGGGCTTCTCTCTCCTAGGGCTGCAAAAGCTCAGAACTCCTGGTGAGAAGAAGAAACTCATTGGGTCTCTAATCTGCTGCAATACTGTGGCTCTGTCCATCCCAGGCAATTGTCCGGCATCAAGGGTGTCATCGTTCAAAAGACTCGTTATATCACGGGCGTCATTTCAGCTCTCACACCTTACAGTGGCCCTTTAACTTTTGCATGGGTCTGGACAGGGCCGTATGAGGATAAAGGCTGCATGCGTCCCTGACTCGAAAGATGAAGTGGAAATAGGGATGGAGGGATGGAGGGATGGAGGGATGGAGGGATGGAGGATGGAGGGATGGAGGATGGAGGGATGGAGGGATGGAGGGATGGAGGGTGGAGGGATGGAGGATGGAGGGATGGAAGGATGGAGGGATGGAGGTATATAACTCAGCAGTAAAGCGCTTGCCTGGTATGCCTAAGGCCCTGGGGTCATCCGAGCACCAGTAAAAAGGTTGAAAAAAGCTTTTTACTCCTCTTCTCAGAAACCATCCATTCATTAGTTGAATAATAGTCTGCACTATTAATCTGTACTCCAGGCCTACAGGTAGTGAATCAGCCTTTTCTCCAAGTAAAGCAATCTAGCCAAGGTCACACAGAGCAGAACAGGAGCCACCATGGGGGCTGCCTAATATCAGGCCACGTCTCAACCCCAAGAGAGTGTCCGGACTAGGAAAGCACGAAGTTTCCCAGAGATAGGCTATCACGTTCGCCCAGCACTCAATATTATCTGCTGACCACGGGTTTACTGAGAAGCCACACTTCTGGGAAATTTCTTCCACAGAGTCCTGAAGGGGGCTCTCGTGGCCCCTCAGGCACAATCTGGTATTGTCTTGTAATGGGGGACAGTTGTCTAGTGAGAGGGAGCTATCTTCCTCACAAGTGACTTAACCAACCTCTCTCAGTCTATTTCCCTCTTTGAAAGATGGAAATATCCAAGGCTTGTTATAAGGACCCAAGAAAATACCACAAAATGAAGTGTTCTAGCCCATACACTGGATCTGGTACACAGCATGCTGGGTTCCCAAATGACTCTAGATAACCCATTCCTAGGCCCTGTCAGTATTCACTAAGGCCTGCCTAACTCTGGGGCCTCTGGAACTATGAAAAAAAAAAGATATGAAAGAAGAGAGGCCCCCTTAAGATGAGAAGGCTACTTTATGATATAGGGACTCTCAGGTCCCAGCTTAACATCTGTGGAAAGCTGAGCATGGTGGTACATGCCTTTAATCCCACCACTCAGTGAGGCTGAAGCAGGAGGATTACCCCAAATTGTAGGCTAGCCTGGACTATATAGGAAGATTTTTGTCTTAACACAGTGAAAGCAAACAAGCAAGTCTCCTGTGGAGTGAGCTGACACATAGGGTGACTAACAGGGTCATTCGCACTTGAAGACACACAGCCATGGCATGTTTAAGGCCGGCCCTCATATCTGCAACACCACACAGGTAGGTGTCCTCCTCATTCCAGCTAGATGAACATCATTCATCCAGTTAGCCCCATGGCCACAGACTATGGGGGGCTCTGTGTTTTATCTGCCTGGAAAATGTGGTCATTTGGATGGACACTGCTCCCTGCCACTAGGGCAGCAACCATGGCCTTGGAATAGGCAAGCAAAGAAAGGTACTGACTGCGATTCTGAAGGGCATAGTGGATCCCGTCCTATCACCATTAGACTAGCCCCACTACTCACTCACAGATGCCACCATGCACCTGTCTGTGCTGTCACCCAACCTAGCCAACTAGTCTCTGACATAAACAACACAGTGTGCCAAGGCTAATGGCCACATCTCAGGGATGAGCAGGGAGAAAGGACTTTCCTGGCCCATTCTCTTGCCAGCCCATGAGAATTCTGGGAAGCCAGGTTCAGTACCCTAGCAGGACCAGAAGCAGGATGCCCCCAGACTCACTCCCTGAACTGATAGCTATAACACAGGAACTCAATATGCAGACGACTCTAAGAGGCCCACAGACCTCAATTCTCAGGGTCCACATTGCCTCAGTGACTCAGTCAGCCTTGGAGTAAAGCTGGGATTTCCAAAGGTCTTTGTCTCTTTCTCTCCCCCGGGATATGCTGTGGATCCTGCTATAGCCATCAGCTACCACTGCGGCCCAAATGGGTGGGGCTCAAAACATCAAGAAGTGGGATTTGATTGTCAGTTGCATACTTGGTACTGGATGAAAGTGTTTCTACCAAAAACATAGATCTTGGCAGAAGGCCAAGAATGCAGAACATTCTAGAAGGAGTAACCCTAGAGAGCAGAATGTGGGACTATGTGGAGCTAGGCTATGAGGAAGAGACACTGGTAAGGCATTGGCCACTGAGTGACTTGGAGTGCTGTCCGGGAGCCTGCTACCTTACCTGGGACCCAGCCCCTTTCGGTAGTTGAGATTCACTTTGATCTGAGGGGAGAAGTTCCGGTCCTCTCCCTGGAAGGGTGACTCCATGGGGGGTGGCTCATTCTTTCCTTTGTTCACCTCAGCACTGCCTTCTTCATCTCCATCGGAAGTCTCCAGCCTAAAAGCTGGAGGGTTGGAGGCTGAAGTCATCCTGAGAGAGGAGGGTGCTCCTTACAGCTGAAACTTCTGTGGAGATGGAGATCTTAAGGTTCCCCTCTCTGTCATACCGCAGTGGGGTAGGCCTGGCTGGGACCTGGAGAAGGTGATGTAGAGAAAGGAGAGCAGGAGCTGGGGTATGTAGTAAATACAGTGCTTCTTTACCATGCACAGAGTGCTGGCTTCTACACCCAGCAAAGCATAAGCCACCTGTAGCAATCCAAGGCCAGGTGCTGGAGGGATGGCTCAGTGGTTAAGGGCACTGGGCTACCTTTCCAGAGAATTGGAGTTCAAGGCCCAGCACTGATGGTGACTCACAACCCTCTGTCACTCCAGTTCCAGGAGGATCTGATGTGTCCTGACCTCTGTAGGTATCAAGCACACACGTGGTACACACTCATATACAGAAAATAGGTAATAAATTCATAATTTAAAAAATAATTAGGAGCTAGAGGGTCAGAAGTTCAAGGCCATCCTCGTCTACACAGAGTCTGAAAATAGCCTGGGATGCTCTGTCTCAAAAAAGAAAAGAGAAGAAAGAAAGAATGAACGAAAGAAAGAAAGAAAGAAAGAAGAAAAGAGAGAGAGATAGAAAGGAGAGAGGGCTGAGGAAAGAAGAGCTGGGTCAGCAAAGGGCTTGCCACACAACCTAGAGGACCTGGTTAAAAAGCCACGGACTGAGGTATATCTTTAATTTCAGTGAAGTAAGGCAGGCAGATACAAGAGGCTTGCTGGCCAGCCAGTCTGAGTTCAGTGAGAGACCCTAGCTCAAAAAAATAAAAAATAAATAAAAATACAAATACAAAGCTGAGAACAATGAAAACAATCCACAGCTACTTCTGGCATCTACACACATCCAGACTCATACCTAAATAAATAAATAAATAAATAAATAAGAGCCATGCCTGGTGGTGCACGCCTTTAAACCCAGCGTTCAGGAGGCAGAGGCCAGCCAGGTCTACATAGTTCCAGGACCAAGGCTTCATAATGAGGCCCTGTCTCAAAAACCCAACAAACAAAACTAAAACAAACCAACAACAAAAGAAGGGGTGTGTATGTGTAGGAAGGAGAGTGGGCTTTCCAAGAGGGAAAATCAGCAGTGAAGGAGAGAGGCAGTGTCAGGAAGATGTGCTGGGAGCAGGGACCTGACAGGGTTGTCACTTTGATATTATCTTACAGGAAGTCAGAACTATCTTTAGCTTCCGCCTTGGGAATTTCGTAGACTCAAATCCTATTTAGGGGTAAGAATGCTTGTGTTCAAGCCGGGAGTGGTGGCGCACACCTCTTTAATCCCAGCACTTGGGAGGCAGAGGCAAGCGAATTTCTGAGTTCGAGGCCAGCCTGGTCTACAAAGTGAGTTCCAGGACAGCCAGGGCTATACAGAGAAACCCTGTCTCGAAAAACCAAACAAAAACAAACAACAACAAAACAAACAAACAAACAAAAGAATGCTTGTGTTCACAACCCCACCCATTCTCTACCGGATATGAAGCCCAGTGCCTAATGGTTCAGACAGATAAAACTTCAATTGTTTGGCCAGGGCAGACCACGAAACCCTTACAGTAGAGAGGGAGATATCCAGGGAGCCACTGGTCTATCAGACCCTTCCTTTTGCTGCCAGAACAACCGCGGCTCGGAAAAGAGAAGTGAGTTGCCACCTCGCTTCATGTCCTCTTGGTCCTCTTCAGTCCTCAGAGCCCAATTACGTTCGTTTCCAGTCTGACTCATATCTGAGGGTATAAGACGCCACCTCCGAAGGGGCTTTAGAGCTGGCAAGCGCTATCTGCCTTCCCACCTGCACACTGGGTCTGGGGTTAGCTGACAGCTAACCTCACCCTTAACAGAAACGGCAACCACAGCCTCCATCACGTGGCCCGGGCTGGGACCTAGTTAGAGCTGGGGAGCCTCTGTCTTCCCCAGAGTTCAGAAACCGGAAGGAAAGAATCAGAGCCGGTCAGAAGACAGTGGGGGTAGGAAAAAGGGGCAGGGAACAGGTTGGTTGAAAGAAGGGACAGAAAAGAAAAAACAGGGCCAAGAAAGGAAGCAGTAGTGTGGCCCGGGCCCACTCTCAATTTGTTACAGGATCCCAGTACACTCAGAGAACTGGGTGGGGCATTTTCCACAATAGCCAGGGAGCCTGACTGGCTACCTCCACTAGTATTTGTGAGGCTTCACTTTTCTGCCCACCTTAGTAAGACATGGGCATCATCCTTTTGCGCAGTCTAGCTTCCACCCTTAAGCAAATCCTGGCAGACGCTGCCTCTGACATCATTCCCAACCCCCAGCAGCAACAACTGTCTTCCCAGAAGCTGTCTACCTTACCTCCTGGGATCCCCGTGCTGGCAGCAAAGGAAGAGGCCTGGAGGTTCAGGGAGCCAAATCCCACGCAGACCCTTATTCCAGGATGGAGATGCCCGGAGAGCAACCCAATCATTCACTGTCAGACTTCCAGACGCAACCCCTAGGACATCCTAAATTAGCCCATCGACTTACCCCTAAGGCTGAAGTCAAGGCGTAGCAGCGGCAGACTGCAAGCCAGGATCACCGAGCCTAGCGGGGACTGAGAGAGGAAGTGCCGCCTGGAGGGGTGCGGCTCGACGCTGACAGCAGAGAGACTGCGGGAGCCTCCTCAGCTGGCCCTGAGCTTTCTCGGTATCGTCCACCCTCCACCTGTTCGTCGCACACAGTGGCCAGTGCGGGCTTAACGCCAACCTGTCAAGGACCAGTGACTGGCCACCGGGCTGATCATCAGGACCACTGGCCACACCCTGCTTTCGGGAGACACGCCCTGCTCCTCCATCGGTGCACTTCCACCCACAATCAGAGCCAGAGAAGCCCCTGGGGCAGTCAGAGGAAGTCCTCGGGTGGTGGGACCTTGGCTTGGGTGGAAGGGACCTTGGCTTGGGTGGAAGCTGGCACAGGTGTGGGATCCATGCCCTAAAACACTGACGCCCACCCCTCCTGATTTTTAACACCGTGTCCTCTCCCCGGGCCATGTGGTTCATCACTGTCTGACCCATAATCAAGGGAGAGAAGAGTGGGATAGCCCCAGGGAGAGAAGAGGTTCAGTCTAACATTTGCTCCAGAAAATGCAGCCCAACCCATCCAGCCATTATTTCCATCTAGGGAAGATTCGCTCAGCGTCCTGACCCTAGGGATCCCCCAAGTATCCATTTACAAGGGCACTTCCAGAAGCAGCCAGCAGGTGGCGATCGTGTGGCCAACAGGAATGGCTGAAATTGTACAGCTCCGGTATTGCCAGGGAGAACAAGGACCAGCTCTCCCTCTTTTTCACCAGAAGACCTCTGTCCGTGCTACATATCCCAAATTTTGTCTGATTGGTCCAAAGCACTAATTTCTCTCCCATGAGAATATTCTTCCAAACCGGTCCCCCTGCTTCTCCACTGCTACACTCATACCTCACACCCCATTCTTATACCAACTAAGGTGGTCTGCTAAAAATATAAACCAGGGGCCAGCGTTTAGGTTGTTTTTTGTTTTGTTTTGTTTGGTTTGGTTTTTTTGGTTTTTCGAGACAGGGTTTCTCTGTATAGCCTTGGCTGTCCTGGAACTCACTCTGTAGACCAGGCTGGCCTCGAACTCAGAAATCTGCCTGTCTCTGCCTCCTGAGTGCTGGGATTAAAGGCGTGCGCCACCACGCCCGGCTCAGCGTTTAGTTTTAATGGTGGACTTAGTGACATGTGTAAGGCCCTGCGTTTGACCCCCAGTATCAGTAATCAACGAAAAACTAAATAACAAAAATACATTAATTAACCTCCTCCTCCAAGCCACTTTTTCATAACACTAAGAATAAAACCCAAACTTCATACAACAACCTCGTGCAGCCCAGAGGCCCGACCCCGCCACTCCACCTTCACCACGCTACACTCCAGACCTGTACCGTCCAGTATGGCAGTCATTAGCCACGGCAGCTATTCAGATTTTAGTTTGGTTTACACTTTTTTTTTTTTTAAGATTTATTTTATTTATTATATGTAAGTACACTGTAGCTGTCTTCAGACACTCCAGAGAGGGCGCCAGATCTCGTTACGGATGGTTGTGAGCCACCATGTGGATGCTGGGATTTGAACTTATCACCTTCGGAAGAGCAGTCGGGTGCTCTTACCCGTTGAGCCATCTCACCAGCCCCTGGTTTACACTTTTACATGCGGCAAGGACTTGATATGGAGACCAACTGTGGCAATCCTCCTGCCAATCTCTCTACAGTGCTGGTGTTACAGCTGTGTGTCTCCATGGTTGGTCATCTTCCAGATGAGTCCATTGTAAGACAAAACTCAGCAAATACTAGCTGGCATGGCCCTCCACTCTCCCCAATATGTCCTGTCTTCTCTGTAGTACAAGCTGTCTCACCTGCTAGGAGCAACAAGCAACACACACATACACATGCAGGCACACATGTGCACACACATGCACACACACGCACACACATGTGCACACATGTGCACACACACAAACACACATACACATGCAGGCACACATGTGCACACACATGCACACACACGCACACACATGTGCACACACATGCACACACACGCACACACATGTGCACACACACGCACACACACGCACACACATGTGCACACACACACACAAACACACATACACATGCAGGCACACATGTGCACACACATGCACACACACACACACACACACACACACAGCAGCATCGCCATCATGGCCACATACCTTAGTTCAATGCATTTTCTGCTTGTGTTTGTGTTTCTTTGTTGGCTTTATAGTGCTTGAACGTGGGCATGCCAGGCCAGCCTCGACCACAGCTTCCTGCTCTACTTTCTCTGTTTAAACATCACTTCCTCTCAGTAGAGCTAGACCCTAAACTGCGTGGAGGGGCCCTAGAAATGTGCTCCTAAGACACCTGCCTTGCCCCTGGCAGAGGCTGATTCCTACTGTGTTCCCTGCCCCCCAACGATAACAAACTTAGCAATCCACTGTTGCTAAAATGTGCTTAGGACTGCAAGGGCAGCTTGATGCCAGCACTTCTGTTTAGCTGTGCAAGACAAAGGGGTGACTCCTTGCAGCAGGAACCAAGCCACGTATATGCATTTAAGCAATCAACTTCATAAATGTTTATATGCTTAAAATCTCCTTTAACAAACTCTGTTTGTTTTAAAGGCAGTTGCTTCATATTAGCTTGTCCTGAAATTATTTTCTGTGGTGAAGATAAGGCTCCAGCTTCACCTGAGTGAGGTGAAGCCTCTGAAAGAGAATTATTGAGGCAACTGAGGGCAGCGGAATGGGATGTAGAATTTTTTTTTTTTAATCTTAATGCTGTGGCTTTACCTTTAAAATAAAGCCAGTAAGATGGCTCAGCGGGAAAGGGCATTGGTGATGCCAGCCTGGTGACCTGAATTTGGTCCCTAGAACCCATGTAAAGTTGGAAGGACAGACTTGAATCCACAAAGTTGTTCTGTGACACAACCACACATGCATCATGCAAATATAAATGCACGATAAGGTGGCTGGCGAGATGACTCAGTGGTTAAGAATGCCGAATGCTAAGCCGGGCATGGTGGTGCACGCCTTTAATCCCAGCACTCGGGAGGCAGAGGCAGGCGGATTTCTGAGTTGGAGGCCAGCCTGGTCTACAGAGTGAGTTCCAGGACAGCCAGGGCTATACAGAGAAACCCTGTCTCGAAAAACCAAAAAAAAAAAAAAAAAAAAAGGGTGCCGAATGCTCTTCCAAAGGTCTTGAGTTCAAATCCCAGCAACCACATGGTGGCTCACAACCATCCCAACAAAATCTGATGCCCTCTTCTGGAGTGTCTGAAGACAGCTACAGTGTACTTACATATAATAAATAAATCTTTTTAAAAATGCACGATAAAAATTAACGATAAATAGTAAAGAGGGCTTGAGAAATGGCTGAGCAATTAAGAGCTAGCCGCTTGTGGTGGTTTAAATGGGAATGTTCCTACATACGCTCATGTTTGAATACCTGGTCTCCAGTTAGTGGAACTCTTTCGGAAGGATTAGGAGGTGTGGCCTTGTTGGAGGAGGTGTGTCACTGGGAGTGAGCTTTGAGGGTTTTTTTTTTCCCTCGTTCCGGTCAACCTTGCTTGCTCTGGCCAGCCCCTCTTGCCCCAGCCTGCCCCGCTCACTCAAGCTTTGAGGTTTTTAAAGACTCACGCTATTCCCAGTGTTCCACTCAGTTATTACTGCTTCCATACCTTTGCAACACCATCATGGCCTATAATTCTTTGAAAATGTAAATTCAAACTTAACACTTTCTTTCATAAATTGCTTTGATCATGGTGTTTTGTCATAGCAATAAAGTAACTTGAGAAACTGCTTTTCTAGGGGACTCAGGTTCAGTTCTCAGCTCCCACAGGGCGGCTCATAACCATCTGTAATTCTAATCCCAATGGATATGATACCCTTTTCTGGCCTCTGCAAGCACCAAGTATGTTCATGATGTGCAGACATACATGCAGGTAAAATACCCATATATATTGATTGATTGATTTGCTGGACATGATGGAATGTGCCTTTAATCCCAGCACTCAGGAGGCAGATACAGCAGATCTCCGAATTCAAGGACAGCCTAGGCTACACAGTGAATTCCAGGCCAGCCAGAACTACATAGTGAGACTTCAAAACAACAATAATAACAACAATATGTATTAAGCACTGATTGTGTCTGATACCATGCTAAATGCTCCGTGTATGACCCTTAGAGCAAGTTTATTTCACAGAAGATGAGGTTGAAGGTCGGCAAGTGTAGAGCACATGGGTGGGAAGTGAGGAAGAAAAGATTTAAACCCAGAGCCACACCCTTGACACTTATGCTTTCCAGGAGATGAGCAAGCACTTTTGACATACCCACGGCTTCCAAGCCGCTTATCAACCATGAAATACTCAGCACAGCTTTAAATGCCAGGTAGGACAGAGGGCGTCACTGTCCTCCT
>LR749851.1:65000-155900 GCA_902729485.2 Mus minutoides
TTTTTTTTTTTTTTTTTTTTNGTAAAAAAATAAAAAAAAAAAAAAAAAAAAAAAAAAAAAAAAAAAAAAAAAAAAAAAAAAAAAAAAAAAAGAAGAAGCAGCCTTTAATCCCAGCACAAACAAACAAACAAACAAATAAATAAATAATAGGAAGAAGAAGAAGAAGAAGAAGAAGAAGAAGAAGAAGAAGAAGAAGAAGAAGAAGAAGAAGAAGAAGAAGAAACAGCAGCAGCTGGGTGTTATTAATCCCAACCTCAGGAATGAGCAGAGGCATGCAGATTTCTGTGAATTCGAGGCCAGCCTGGTCTACAAAGCCAGTCCAGGACAGCCAGAGCTCTGTTACACAAAGAAACCCTGTCTCAAAAAACCAAAATAAAATAACATAAAAACAAAAATAAATCTTTTAAGAAATGAAATGAAAACTGAAGGGCTAAAGGATAGGCTCAGTGGTGTAAGAGCACTGGTTGCTCGGGCAGATAAACCAGGTTCAATTTCTAGCACCCACATGGTGGCTCATAACCATCTATAGTTCAAGTTCCAACATGGTCTTCTAGCCTCCATAGCCACCAGGTGTACGTACACATGGTCACAGACTTACATACAGGCACTCATCATAAAATAAATTCTAGGCCAGGCGTGGTGGTGCATGCCTTTAATCCTAGCACTCCGGAGGCAGAGGCAGGCAAATTTCTGAGTTCGAGGCTAGCCTGGTCTACAAAGTGAGTTACAGGACAGCCAGGGCTATACAGAGAAACCCTGTGTCAAAAAAAGTAATTAATTAATTAATTAATTAAAATAAAATAAAATAAAATCTATTAAATGAAAACTGAAAAAACAAAACCCAAACAGGAAGAGAAGAACTGCAGTGAGTTGAAGCTCAGTCTGCGTCAGATAGTGAGTTCCAGGCTGACTTGGAGTGCAGTGTGAGACCTGGTCTCAAACAAAGAAAGAAAGAAAAATCTAATTCAGTTTATAGAAAGTCATTGGCAAGGATCTGGGGGATGACAAAAATATACTGACTACTTCTCTGAAAGATTAAAAATAGACTTAAGATGTGGCCCAGAGGGAGCTGGAGAGATGGCTCAGTGGTCAAGAGCATGAAACAATATTTCTCTTATATAAGGATATTTTCAAATGAGAATTTAAAAATAGCAGTGAATCCTGCTTAAGGCCAAGTATATATGGCCTTTGTCTTTTCCCAGTAGTAAACGTGTAATTTTCTAGGAATTTCACAAGAAACCTCATTTGTAATAGAAGGCATGTCATAGCTCCTTTGTGCAACCCTTATAACCCATGATTTTGTCTTAGCAGATTGGAATTCAAGGCTCCTCTATAGTTACTCTGTAATCTTACAGAAAAGAGGGAAAGAGAAGCCGGGCGTGGTGGCGCACGCCTTTAATTCCAGCACTTGGGAGGCAGAGGCAGGTGGATTTCTGAGTTCGAGGCCAGCCTGGTCTACAAAGTGAGTTCCAGGACAGCCAGAGCACACAGAGAAACCCTGTCTCGAAACCCCCCCCCAAAAAAAAAAGAGGGAAAGAGAGCTGGGCATGGTGGTTCATGCCTTGAGCCCTAGTATTTAGGAAGCAGAAGCAGTTGGATCTCTGAGCCAGAGGCCAGCCTGGTCTACAGAAAGAGTTTCAGAACAGCCGGGGATACAGAGAGAAACTCTGTCTTAAAAAGAGAGAGAGAGAGAGAGAGAGAGGAGAGAGAGAGTGAGAGGGAATAAAGAAAAGAAATAGGGAAAGAGTTCAAAGGGGAATCTTTAGAAACTTGTAACCCAGCATCATCCCAAAAACTTCGAAAATCCTCCTTTTTTTTTTTTTTTTTTTTTTTGGTTTTTTGAGACAGGGTTTCTCTGTATAGCCCTGGCTGTCCTGGAACTCACTCTGTAGACCAGGCTGGCCTCATGTTAAGATTCTTAAGTGAGAGTCGGGTGTGGTGGTGCACATCTTTAATCCCAGCACTTGGGAGGCAGAGGCAGGCGAATTTCTGAGTTCGAGGCCAGCCTGGTCTACAGAGTGAGTTCCAGGACAGCCAGGGCTACACAGAGAAACCCTGTCTCGAAAAACCAAAAAAAAAAAAAAAAAAAAAAAAAAAAGATTCTTAAGTAAGATCTCCTTAGAGAGGCTTTGACCCATTCTTTTGAGTAGATGTAACTCCTCCCAAGAGTGCCTCTCTTTCTATTAACAACTGCATTTAAATCTGTGTTTTTATTTTAGCCAGTTATAGTAGTGAATCCTGATTAAAGTTTTATACCTTTAATCTCAGCATGCTGGAGACAGAGGAAATGGATTTCTGTGAATTCAAGGCCAGCCATGATGAATTACAGTCCAGCCAGGGCTCCATAGAAGACCCTGGCCCCAAAACAAACAAACACGCAAACTCCAAAACCACAACAAAAAAACAAAGAACTTTAGTGAACTCTAATTCTTATTTTGTATTCTTTTTTTTAAAGATTTACTTATTATATTTATATGAGTATAATGTAGCTGTTTTTAGATGTACCAGAAGAGAGCATCAGATCCTACTACAGATGGTTGTGAGCCACCATGTGGTTGCTGGGAACTGAACTCAGGACCTTTGGAAGAGCAGTCAGTGCTCTCAACCACTGAGCCATCTCTCCAGCCCTTGTTTTGTATTCTCTTGCCCTGAAATTATTTTCTGTTGTGAAACCACGGCTCCGGCTCCATCTGAGTGGAGGTCTATGAAGGTCTATGAAGTGGAGGTCTTTGGACTGTTGAGGCTGCAGAGGGAGCTTTCATTCTGCTGCCCTTACACTGACACAAGCAATCCAAATGTCCACCAGTTGGCGAATGGGTACATAAAATGTGATATACACCCACACAACTGACCAATACTTAGCCATTAAAAAAGAGTGAAGTACCAATACATTTTACAACATGTAATAAACTTTTAAAACTTAGGCTACCTAAAAAGTGCCAGGCAAAACATCAAAGATTACAAAACTCTTGTTTGATTGTTTTTCAGTGTAGGAGACCGAACCCAGTGAACACATGACAGGCACGGGATTTGTCAGTAAGCCACATCCCTAGGCCAAACCTCTCTGTGATGGCGATCTTGGATGCATGAGTTTGTGAATCATATGCCATTCACCGGTGAGCTGGGTATCAATTTTATCTTTTCTCTCTTTTTTTTTTTTTTCTCTAAGCCCTGGGGCTGGAGAGGTGACTCAGCAGAGAACAGAGCAGAGCTCACTACTCTTGCGAGAAACCTGTTTGATCCTAGCACTGACAAGTAGGCTCACAACTGTCTTCAACTTTATTTAGTCCCAGAGGACTAACACTCTCTTTTGGTCTCTGGGGGTATCAGAGCACAAGGCACATATAACAAGCAGGCAAAACACTTATACACATAAAAATAAACAAATCTTAAGAAACAAAACAGGGGGAGGGAAAATGATACAGAGAAGCAAGACGTCCTCAAAGTCCTCCTCTGACTCAGGTTTCAGATGCTTTTTCTGTCTCCAAATAAAGACAATCTCTCCCTCATTCTCAGCGCTGGCTTGCTGGCATATGGGAAACTCATAACCCAGCACCCCCACTCTGCAAAACACAAACTTCTCAAGCTGGCTTCAGTCTAAGTCTTATTATGTATGCCTCACTTCATCTCACCTGTTGTAGCTTTTTTGTAAATGTTTCTTTTATCTGAATTTATTTTCACATAGATTGGTTGGTTGGTTGGTTGTAGACCAGGCTGGCCTCGAACTCATACAGTTCCACCTGCCTCTGCCTCCTGAGTGCTGGAATCAAAGACCTGTGTCACCACCGCCTAGCCTTTATGTAGATTCTTTATTCCATTTTTTATTTTACTTTGTGCGTATGGATGTTTTGCCTGCATGCATAGTGGTGCACCCTCTGTGTGCAGCAGAACCCCCATCCTACCCCAAAGTAGAATCACAGACAGTGAGAGCTACTGTGTGGTTGCTGGGAATCAAACTGAGGTCCCCTAGAAGAGCAGCCAGTGCTCTTAACCACTGAGCCATTTCTCCCGCCCCATAGATTACTATGTTTTGTTTTGTTTTGTTTTGTTTTTTAAATAAAGTATGAATGCTCATACAAATGTGTAACATATTCTGGAGAGGGAAGCAATGTCAGAGACAAAGGGCAACTTACAGCAGTGTTTTCTGAAGGGCTTGAAATCACTGTCATTGGATTTATGTGGGAGAGAGGATGTCAGTGGGCTTTAGAAGAAGGAAAAGTGGGGCCTCTCGGACTCCTAGGGAGGAGGGGTAACAAGCCAGGACCTGCACTTACTGGCTTTAGTTTTCTTTGTATCAATCCCCAAACTTGCTTAGAGCCAGAGATGAGGCTGTGTCCATAGGCCAGATGGAGATTTTTGAAGCTGGAAGAAAGAAAGAAAGAAAGAAAGAAAGAAAGAAAGAAAGAAAGAAAGAAAGAAAGAAAGAAAGAAAGGAGAAGGGAGAAAGAAAGGAAAGGAAAGGAAAGGAAAGGAAAGGAAAGGAAAGGAAAGGAAAGGAAAGGAAAGGAAAGGAAAGAAGCGAAGCTGGGCATAGTGAGTTCCAGGACAGCCAGGGCTTTACAGAGAAGCCCTGTCTCGAAAAAACAAAAAAACAAAAAGACAAAAAAAAAAAAACAAGAAAAGAAAAGAAAAGAAAAGAAAAGAAAAGAAAAGAAAAGAAAAGAAAAGAAGCCAGCTTCCTTAGACTGAATGCTGAACTGGCTTCTGGAAGCAAGGGTGGTAAAAGTGGGGGTGGAGGGAGAGGTTTAAAACAACTGATTCACAGAAAAGTTGCCCTTAAAGGGTCTGTCTTCAAGATCAAAGCTCCCTTCTGGAGAAAGAGGGCAAAGTCTACCCAGCTAAGGACAATGAGCTGGGCCTGGGAGAATCCTTACTCTCACAGAACATGGACTGCTCCCTCCCACCCCTCCCTAGGGAGCCTCTACACAGAGAGGCCTGGATGTCTCAGGACCCAGAATAGCCCCAGGCAGACCCCAAGCTAACTCTGAGAGCCCAAATCCAAGCCCTGACCTCTCTTGGGACTTTCTATCCCAGTCACTGCCCAGAAATGGACATCTGGCTTTAGCATGAGAAGACAGGAAGACACTTCCTGGTCTGGGTGACTGTAACAGATCAAACCAGGCAGGAATTGGTGGCAAAGGCAGAGCAGAAAGATTGTCACAGGTAGAAGAATGATCCTGGGGCAGAATGACCAAGACGACTCTGGAAGCTCAGTCTGGGTCAAAGGTGCATCGGAGTGAGGCAGAAGATGATTACAACCCAGGAAGCCAAGGAAGGATCTGGGAAGCAGAAGGCAGGTAGACAGCCCCACCTTACTGCACCCAACCACTCAACACGCGGCTGCAGCCCACTTCCTCACCCTGAACCCACTCCCCCAGGTCCCTCCCACTCCGTACTCTCCCTCATCCCACACACCCTTCTCTCCTCACTCCCACTCTCCCATCTTCTCCCCCACCCCTTAGCCCTTCATTCTGCCTCAGGCACACCCTCACTCTCCTGCCAAACCCTAGACCTTCCGCTACCCTCCAGCATCCCGCCCCTTTCCTACACCATTCCTCCGGGCCTGTACTTGGAAGTCAAGGTCTGGGCTGGCAAGATGGCTCAGTGGGTAAGAGCACTGACTCTGAAGGTCCCGAGTTCAAATCCCAGCAACCAAATGGTGGCTCACAACCATCTATAACAAGATCTGCCTCCCTCTTCCGGAGTGTCTGAAGACAGCTACAGTGTACTTACATATAATAAATTAAAGAGAGGGAGAGAGAGAGAGAGAGAGAGAGAGAGAGAGAGAGAGAGAGAGAGAGAGAGGGGTCAAGGCCTTTAATCCCAGCCTGGTCTACAGGGTGAGTTCCAGAACAGCCAGGGCTATACAGAGAAACCCTGTCTCGGAAAAAAAAAAAAAAAAAAAAAAAAGAAGGACATACCCAGGGAAGTAGATTCTGTTGTGAGCTATTTAGACGGGAGGCAACAGAAACCTGTTTGTAAATGGTGGCTCTGAACCCAGTGGTCTGGCTAGTTTCCACCGACTAGGTGAGAGCTGTTGAACTTTTGACTTGCAATCAGGTCTCTCTATGTAGTTCTAGTTGTCCTGGAGTTTCCTATGTAAACCAAGCTGGCCTCAAACTCACAGAGAGTCTCCAGATTCTGCCTCCTGTGCTAACGTCAAATGTGCATACCACCACGCCTGCTGCCTGAGGAACTTTTATGTGGCCCTAGGTATTTAGATATATGAAATAAGTTTATAAATAAACTCCCCCTTGCCAATGTAAATCAAAGAATTTTAAATAATTCACCTACCTATCTAATTGTATACCGTTTTTAATTAATTAATTAATTAATTAATTAATATTTTTTTAAAGATTTATTTTATTTTATTATATGTAAGTACACTGTAGCTGTTCTCAGACACTCCAGAAGAGGGAGCCAGATCTCGTTACTGATGGTTGTGAGCCACCATGTGGTTGCTGGGATTTGAACTTATCACCTTCTGAAGAGCAGTCGGGTGCTCTTCCCCACTGAGCCATCTCACCAGCCCCTAATATTTGTTTTTTTAAGACAGGAAAAACCCTGTCTTGAAAAAAAAAAAACAAGAAAAAAAAATGGTTGGAAATTCTAATTCCAAGTCAAAATTCATTTAAGGATTTTAAGATGAAACATATAGTCAGCAGAGACCAGGAATGGAGGTGAGCTGGTGAGTACTTGCTGACGCCTTCAAAATAATGAGAGCAGTCAAGCTCAATTGGTAAAGTTTTTGCCTAGCATTCATGAAGCCCTGAGTTCAGTCCCCAGCATAGCATAAAACCAGATATGGTGAGACATACATCATCTCAGCTATTTCAAGGCCTACCTGGGCTACAGAGTAATTTCTAGTCCAGCCTGGGTAGTTTAGTAAAACTTCTGAAAAACAAAAAGTTGCCAAAGGCCTAGTCCTTCACTCCTCATTTCTGTATTGGTCGGAGTCCTCTAAAGAAACAGAACTAGGCCAGGCGTGGTGGCGCACGCCTTTAATCCCAGCACTCAGGAGGCAGAGGCAGGCGGATTTCTGAGTTCGAGGCCAGCCTGGTCTACAAAGTGAGTTCCAGGACAGCCAGGGCTACACAGAGAAACCCTGTCTCAAAAAAAAAAAAAAAAAAAAAAAAAAAAAAAAAAAAAAGAAACAGAACTAATGGGGCTGGTGAGATGGCTCAGCTGGTAAGAGCACCCGACTGCTCTTCCGAAGGTGATAAGTTCAAATCCCAGCATCCACATGGTGGCTCACAACCATCCGTAACGAGATCTGGCGCCCTCTTCTGGAGTGTCTGAAGACAGCTACAGTGTACTTACATATAATAAATAGAAAAAAAAAAGAAAGAAACAACTGATAGAGCGTATATATATATATATATATATATATATATATATATATATATATATATATATATATATATATATATATTGCAGAAGCCAAGAATTCCATAGTGACTCATTTCTTGAGGCTGGATGTCTCTCTCAGCAGTCCCGATCTGATAGTGTTGGAGGCCTGAAGAATGACTGGAGAGTAGCTGTTTTCCAGCCTGTGTTGGAATCCTAACTAGTTTCTAATATTGGCAAAGGAATGCCTCACCTAAGAGTAGATGAACTTGCCAGCAAGAATGAGTGTCAGCAGGGAAAACATTTGGTTTCCAGTGTCCTTCTTCCATGTCCTTTTATCTGGGCTGCAGACAGAAGGTGCTGCCCTCCTCACTTAGGATTGGCCTTTCTACTTCACATAATCAGATCAAGAAAATTCCCTCAGCCGGGCGGTGGTGGTGCATGCCTTTAATCCCAGCACTTGGGAGGCAGAGGCAGGTGGATTTCCAAGTTCAAGGCCAGCCTGGTCTACAAAGTGAGTTCCAGGACAGCCAAAGCTATACAGAGAAATCCTGTCTTGAAAAACCAAAAAAAAAAAAAAAAAAAAAAAACCCAAAAAGAAAATTCTCTCCCAAGAGTGTTCAGCTGCTTGTGGTTTAGGTGATTCCAGATGCAGTTGACAGCCATGATTAGCCACCGCAAGTCCACCCCTTGTCAACCGGCCTCCACCATCTGTCTGTCTTCTTCACAGGCCAATGAGGAGCGTTAAATGGAGATGTGTTGGGAACCACCACCCCTGCATCTTGGATGGCAGGCACTAATTTCTGAAGTTCCTCCTGGGATGCAATGTTGTCTCTGGCTTCCATTTGGTCTTTTTGACCACTGGGCCACCGTACTGTCAGGGACCCAGTGTGGTGAGGATTTTGCCAACTTCTAAGTTTATCTGTTCAGATTATGCGTTCTGAAACTGGGGCAGTAACCACAGGAAGAGTTCAAGTTCAAGGACCCACTGGATTTACTGTCAGACTTCAGGCAAAACTCTTTTAATCACCTGCCTTCCACAAGCCCCGATTTTAACCCAAGGGCTATGAAGTTTCTTGGGGTCTCCTGGAATCAGTATTAATTCAGAACTAGTGTCCAGTAGGCCCCAGGAAGTCTAATTGTTTTCTTTTCCTTAATGCACATTTTCCCTTGTAAAATGTGTGCTCCTCTAGGGAAGGATGGAAAAAAGGCTAACCATAAAGCTCTTAGGTGTTTTAGTAAGGTCTTTCCTTAAAGACACCTGGCCTTTTCTTTGTTCAGGGATTTCTGGGTCTGTGAACTGACTGAAATCTGGAAACTGGTTGAGGAGCTGGGATTCCTTACTGTATGATCCAATTATTTCATTTATTCTAAGGTTTTTCCGGATACCAAGTAGACACAAACTTAATAGGCTTGGGACTAGAGATGGCTCAGCAGTTAGAGCACCAATTGCTCTTGCAGAGGACCTAGGCTCAGCTGCTAGTACTCACATGGTATCTCACAGCTGCCTGCATCTCCAGTTCCAGAGGATCCAATGGCTTCTGGCTTCTACACACAGTAGGCGTGCATGTGGTACACATACATCTAGGCAGGGAAAACCTTCACGTATGTGAAATAAAATAGATTTTAAAATATTTTTAGGGCTGGAGAGATGGCTCAGCGGTTAAGAGGACTGACTGCTCTTCCAGAGGTCCCGAGATCAGTTAGTTCCCAGCATCCACATAGTGACTCACAACCATCTGTAATGGGATCTGATGCCCTCTTCTGGTGTGTGTGAAAAACAGCTACAGTGTACTCATATAAATAAAATAAATAAATCTAAAAAATATATTTTTTTAATGGCTGGACATGGTGGTTTATGCCTTTAATTCCAGTACTCTCGAGGCAGAGGCAGAGGCAGGAAGATTTGAGTTTGAGACCAGCCTGGTCTAGATAGCTAGTTTCAGGATAGCCTCTGCCTTATAAAAAAAAAAAAATCAACCATCACCAGCAACAAAAATCCTTAGCAGGCTTCTTACCTATTTTATTCTTAAAACACCATGACTAACCAGGTTGGCCAATACCAAAGGGGCCATACTGGTTAGGCCGTTATAGACCCTGCTTTGCCTGTGCTCCCCATTACCATGACTAACTACACTTTGCCTTTGACATCTCAGTGCTGCCGCTGGCTCTGATACTACTGAGCCCAGGCAAGCCTAAGACATTTAATTCAGTCACGTGAGCAGCAGCAGCAGCAGCAGCAGCATTTCCAACCCTAGGGTCTGGCGATGCTGGCATCTCTCTTGCCACCCGATTAGCACCTTCTTACCCCTTATGGTTGATCTGGGAGCTGGGGACCACCGTGCTGGAAGCTGAGCCTGCACTCTCTGCAGGAGTGGTATGAGCTCTTAACTGCTAAACCTTTTTCTCCACTGTCTTCTTCATTCCTTTGTTTGTTTGTTTGTTTGTTGTT
Organism: Mus minutoides; assembly: GCA_902729485.2. Taxonomy (NCBI): domain Eukaryota; kingdom Metazoa; phylum Chordata; class Mammalia; order Rodentia; family Muridae; genus Mus; species Mus minutoides. Next base: position 74,800 of record LR749851.1, read on the forward strand.
TTGTTTGGGGGACAGTGTCTCAGCCTGCAGATTTTAAGGGGAAGGAAGGAGGTAGGGAACCAAGTGAGTCAATCACTCTGGTGCTCCGTCTTGGCCCTCTTATTTGTTTGTTTATTTATTTATTTATTTATTTATTTTCTTGCCTGATCTAAAGAGTGAGTTTCAGGACAGCCAAGGCTACACAGAGAAACCCTGTCTTGAAAAACAAACAAACAAACAAACAAAGCAAGACTTCCTTTTTTCTTTTGTTTAATTTATCATCATCATCATTGTTTTTGTGTCTGTACATGAACACACACAGATGATGGGGTGGGGGCAGAGCACGTGCATGCCAGGACGCATGTGTGGAGGTCAGAGGAGAACCCCGTGTAGTCAGTTCTCTTCTACCCTTATGTGGGTACCTGGGATCAAAGGCACCTTCATCGGCTAGGCCATCCATCTGGTGGCTCAGTTATTTTTGAAGTTCTTTTTCATCCACCCTTGTGAGGTCTGTGACGTCTGTAACTTTCTTGTTATCATTCCTTGCACTCTTTCCTCATTTTGTGGATGTTTGGGATCAAGCACTTGCAACAATTTATGTTAGAGTCTGCTGGTATTTACCTTGTATTCCTCCAGGGCCATCTGGGTAGGCAGGGGGTTAACTCAGAACAAACCAATCACTGATAGTCCCTGTGTGCTAAGCTAGTAATAGTGTACGTTCTTAGATTCCTTTATATGACTTGGCACACAAACATGTCTTTTTAAAAATTAATTTTTTTATGAGTGTTTTGACTGTTGCCCAGGAAGGTCAGAAGAGGGTGTTAGATCCCCTCCTGTAACTGGAACTACAGACAGTTTTAAGCCACCACGTTGGTACTGGGGATTAAACCTTTAGAAGAGCAGTCAGTGCTCCCAACCAGTAAACCATCTATCTCTCCAGCTGCCTGTCTGGGACTCTCTTTTACAGAGTTCAGGAGCAGGAAGGGTTTAGTTGTTAGGGGCTTAATTTCAAGGTTCTCTATCCTTATTGTGCATGTACCCTCAAGCAGTTAGGTCTGGATTGGCTCACTACCATCCATACTGGGAAGTATCAGGAATATGTCTGAATAGAAACTATCCAAATTTGATCATCCTTAAGAAGAGAAAACTTGTTCCATTATTTGGGGTGGAGTACAGCTGGATGCAGGTGGAAACGCTGGGTGGCTAACAATTTACTGGGTACCTTATTCAGGGTGGGCATGTATACAGCTCAGTGAGCCCAAGTTGGGGTTTCATGTTGCTAGCAGGTCACTAGGTATACTGTTTGGAGTGGGATGTATATACATAATGCATGAAGGTGGAGTTCTCAGGCTGCAATTGCATTATTAGAATAGGGGTATGTACATAGCCAAGGCCAAGTGGAGTCCTAGGTGGCTAAGCTATTCCCCATGCTTGCCTGCCTCACTTCTTTTTCTTTTCTTTTCTTTTCTTTCTTTTTTTTCATCTAGAAAAGGTTTTTTTTTTTTTCAAGTTTTTACTTTTAAACTGGCTGTGGTGGCACATAACTTTAATCCCATCACTTACGAGGCAGAGGCGCACACCTGCCGAGGACGATGTCAGACTCCCTGGAGCAGGAGTTACAGACCCTTGTGAATCTCCAGAATGACAGAAGGTTGGTGGACCCATATTGGGGTCCTCTGGCAGAGCAGGAAGTTCTCTTAATTGCTGAGTTATTTCTCCAGCCAACCCCCATACCCATATAATTCTTATTCTGAAAATAATATAGGTATAGTTTTTTCCTTTAGAAAGTGGCAATGCGCCGAGCGTGGTGGCGCATGCCTTTAATCCCAGCACTTGGGAGGCAGAGGCAGGCGGATTTCTGAGTTCGAGGCCAGCCTGGTCTACAGAGCTCCAGGACAGCCAGAGCTATACAGAGAAACCCTGTTTCGAAAAACCAAAAAAAAAAAAAAAAAAAAAGAAAGAAAGAAAGTGGCAATGCTCTTGATAACCCTTGTGTGTTGGAAATTCATTTCCTGCAGGGGGCTGTGTTCAGTCAGGCAAGCTCAGAGCTAGGAGTGGCAGGAGGTAGAGAGGGAGGGGCCTGAAAAACACTTCCCCAAAATCAGGTTTTCACATCTTGCTTTCCTGGGAGCAAGAACCTAGAACTCACCCCTAAAAAGGAATCAGGTCCCTGGTTATTTGGGGAAAGCCGGCAACTGAGAGTGTCAGATGATGCCTGACTTTTCTCAGCACAGCACAGCCCCAAGACCGCAGGGCAGCCTGGTTCCAAGCCAAGTGAGCCAGAGCAGAAGTCTGAGTCACGGGAGATGTGGAGGATAGACTCCAGGACTCTCTGTCCCAGAGTCATGGGGCAGAACCCCACCACTCCACATCATCTAAGGATCTTCTTTTTCTGGTGGCTACCCAGGGCCTGTATTCCTTGTGCTAATGTGTCTGTTACTTCTCTACTCTGTAACAGAGCTCACTTCCTGGGAAGCCAAAGGGTAAGAAAGGCCAATTTTACTTTTGCAAATGTGAGATGTAGAGTAAGATTCAGCTTACAGCATGTTCACTTACTCAGCAAGTATTTGGCATCCAATCTCAGGTGGGCAGTGAGCTCCCCACGTAGGGCTGTTAGCCTCTCTGCGTTCTGTGGAGTCTCCTGAGACGTCAGCACTCATGTTCCTCTCTACTTTACTGTGTATCTTTAGGCCCAGGCTCTTCTTTTATTTTCTATTTCCATATTAGAGGACCTATATCAGGTACCACTCACTTCAACCCAGTAAATAGAGTTTGGGGCTTCTTTGTGCTCCTCTAAATGCAAGTGGAGAGGACAGTGTATGGAGAAACAGAATTATCTTGAGTGCATGAAATCAATCTTTCCGGGAAGTAGCCACTTAGAGGAATTCAGCACATTTCTGGAAACTCAAATATGTCCTTACCCTGAGGCCTTGTGGGTTTGCAACAATAAGAAAATACAGCCATGCACCAACTCCATGACATTAGCCAAGGCTCAGAGAGGCAAAGCAGGTGAGGTGTGCCCCGTCCTGACCTCTTCAGACTCTTCAGGCATGAATGTTGTTCCTCAGAGATTCCCCCCCCCCAACCCCAGCCCCTGTCTCCCCTCTTTCCCCCTCCCACTCTTCATCTCCTTTTCTCAGGGGCAGAAGAGTTGACTCAATAGTTAAGAACACTTACTGCTCTTATAGAAGACCTGGCTTCCATTTCTAGCACCTACCTTAGGAGACTCAGAGCTGCAACTCCAGTTCCAGGCATACCTGATGCCCTCTCTGTGTGTGTGTGTGCACACATGCGCACACGTGCACACATACACAGAGAGAGAGAGAGAGAGAGAGAGAGAGCACATAAACTCATGCAGGTACACACACATAAATATAAATAGAAAAATCTTTACAACTCCTATTATTGTCTCTGTGTGTGCCACGCATGTTCATGGGAATGCAAGACCACTCACACAAGCTTGCACATGTTTGCCATGTGTACAAGGTGTACAAGGAGAGGTTAGAGGATAACTTCAGAAATCATCTCTTTCCTTCAATCATGGATTCCAGGATTGAACTCGAGTCCTAAGGATTGTATAGCAAGCACTTTGACAGCTAAGTTTTTACTAGCTAAGCCAACTGTTTTTTTGTTATTGGGTTTTATTTTGTTGTTGTTAGTTTTTGTTGGTTTTTTTTTTTTTTTTTTTTTTGAGACAGAGTCTCAAGTACCCCAGGTTGGCCTTAAACTCTATGCAGCTGAGAGCTGAGGATGACCTCAAACAACATTTTTATTTATTTATTTTTGAGACAGGGTCTCTCTATGTAGTTCTAGCTGTCCTGGAACTCACTCTGTAGACCAGGCTGGCCTAAAACCCAGTGATCCAACTGCTTCTGCCTATTGAGCACTTAGGGCTAAGGTTCACTACCCTGCTCAGCAAACACAACTTGACTTCACACTCCTATCTCTGCCTCTCCCTCCAAATCGGTAAGATTATAGGCAAGTAGCCCTGTACCCAGTTTATTCAGTACTTGAGGCTGAACCCAGCGTTTTGTGCATGTCAGCATTCTACCAAGTGAGGGAAAGCCTCGACCCACACCACCCCTTATTTTATTTATTTATTTATTTATTTATTTATTTATTTATTTATTCCTTGTTCCGGTCAACCCCGCTCGCTCCCGCCGGCTCTGCTCACTCCGGCCAGCCCCACTTGCTCCCAGCCGCCCCCGTACGGCCCCTGCTCGTTCCAGCTGGCCCGGCTCGCTCTGATCGGCTCCGCTTGCTCCGGTTGGCCCTGCTCGTTCCGGCCGTTCCCGTTAGGCCCCACTTGCTCCGGCCCCGCTAGCTCCGGCCCCGCTAGCTCCGGCCGTCCCTGCTTGCTTTGGCCGTCCCCGTTCGGCTCCGCTCGCTCTGGACAGCCTCACTTGCTCCGGTTGGTCTCTCCAGTCCAAGGATTCATTTCTTATTATTCTTCATAAGTACGCTGTAGCTGACTTCAGACGCACCAGAGGAGGGCGTCAGATCTTGTTACGGGTGGTTGTAAACCACCATGTGGTTGCTGGGATTTGAACTCATCACCTTCGGAAGAGCAGTCGGGTGCTCTAACCGGCTGAGCCATCTCACCAGCCCCCACCCCTTATTTTTAATTTGGAGATTGTCTCACTAAAGTTCTCAGACTGACCTTGAACTCAGGAAGGCTTTGAACTTAAAATTCTCCTACCTCACTCTCCCAAATAAATAAGATTATAAGTCCCCCAGGCCTGGTTTTTTTTTTTTTTTTTTTTTTTTGCTGTTGTATCTTCCTGTCTTTGCCTCCTGAAAGCTGGAATCAAGGCCATTATGTCCAGGCTCTTTTAAGTTTTTGTTTGTTTGGTTTGTTTTGTTTTTTTGATTTGGTTTGGGTTTTTTGTTTGTTTGTTTTTTTCAAGATAGGGTATCTCTGAATAGCCCTGGCTGTCCTGGAACTCACTTTGTAGACCAGGCTGTCCTGGAACTCAGAAATATGCCTGCCTCTGCCTCCCAAGTGCTGGGATTAAAGGCATGCGCCACCACTTCCAGCTCTTTTAAGTTTTTAATTGACATAGTAATTTTAACATATTTCTTGGGTTCTGTGTGACCTTTCCATGCAAAGGTGCTGCTCTGACCAGGGTGACTGGCATAGCTTCCACTTTAGGCAAGACCATTTTGTGTTGGCAGTATTAACTATTCTACTAGCTACGTTGACATATCTAATTACTGTCAATTATAGTTACCCTATAAGTGAGTCTTCCCAACCCATTTTACCCCACAACACCCACGAGTTCTCAGCCCGCCTGATCCTGTGACCCTTTAATACAACCCCTCATGTTATGGTGACTCTCAAATATAAAATTATTATTATTATTATTTTTTTTTTTTTTGGTTTTTTGAGACAGGGTTTCTCTTTAGCCCTGGCTGTCCTGGAACTCACTTTGTAGACCAGGCTGGCCTTGAACTCAGAAATCCGCCTGCCTCTGCCTCCCGAGTGCTGGGATTAAAGGCGTGTGCCACCACACCCGGCATAAAATTATTTTTAATACTATTTCATTAACTGTAATTTTACTACTGTTATGAATTGTAATTTAAGTATATGTTTTCCAATGGTCTTAGGTGACCCCTGTGTCATTCAACACCCTCTCCTTCAAAGTGGTCAAAACCTACAGGATGGGGGCTGGTGAGATGGCTCAGCGGGTAAGAGCACTGCTCTTCCGAAGGTGATAAGTTCAAATCCCAGCATCCACATGGTGGTTCACAACCATCCGTAACGAGATCTGGCTCCCTCTTCTGGAGTGTCTGAAGACAGCTACAGTGTACTCACATATAATAAATAAAATAAATCTTAAAAAAAAAAAAAAACCTACAGGATGAGAACTGAGATGCACTAGTCAATCTCTCTCCACTGAAAGCTCCTGCTTTTCTTTTTTTCCTGCCAGGCCTTGTATTTGCAGGCAGCCTCTGCCTCCTGAATGCTGGGAATAAAGGTATGTGCTACCACATTCAGCCATGTCCTGGTTTTTCTCAGCTTCCTGGCTATGTGCCTTCTCCCTTCTCAAGGTCTTGGCTACTGTGGGGATAGGAGCCATACATACTGTTCCAATAAATCATGTTGCCTGATTCCAGGAAAAGCCCAGGAGAAGTCAGGATGATCTAAGTCAATTACAAAAATTAATCTGTACTAAAGTATTGGCTGTAAAAGAGCAGGCCAGCTTCTGAGGGAGATACCTCAGGCTGGTGTCTGGGAAGCTCAGGCTAGAGTACATGTTGGTGGCTGCTGGATTATTCACATAAGATCTGAATTTGGTCCCCAAAAGAAGTGGAAGGCCTTCACATGCACACACACTCACAGAATAATTAAAAAACTTCAAGGAGTCCAGAGTCCTGTGTGGTGAAAGGCTCTTGTAATCCTATTGGTTGGGAGGTGGATGCAGAATAAAGCCCCCATCTCAAAAACCAAACCCAAACCCACTCTTTCTCCTCAAAAACAAAAGCAACTATGGAGTCCAGAACCATGGTGTGGTGTCATACTTTGCTACACAGAACATTTGAGATCAACCTGGGCAATATGAAACTGCCTCAAGTAATTAAAAAGGCTGGGGATAGCTCAAGTAGTATTGTGCTTGACTTGCATACATGAACTGTTTGATCCTCAGCACACATACATACATACAAACACACACAACAAAGAGACAGAGGGAGGGAGGGGGAGACAACACTGTTATTTAATTCTTTAGAGGGGAAACATGAGGTTATGAATGAGGGTACCAGCTTGTTCTGTGAACTCTACAATTTCAAGGTAGATGTGTCATTTAAGTTGTTATCCATATTAACCACCCTGACTCGGGGCCAATGAAGGGAACTGATGCCAGTGTTTCTCCTCCCCCTGTCCGCCTTTTTTCCTTAAACAAGGTCTCTATGAAGCCCTGGCTGTCTTTGGCCTGCCTCACTTTGTAGATGAGGTTGGCTACAAACTCACACCTGACTTTGTCTCCCAAATGCTGGGATTAAAGGCATGTGCTACCACTACAGCTCCCACGTTTGAATTTGTTTTAGAGACAAGGTTTCACTATGGAACTCTGGCTAGCCCAAAGTTTACTATTTGACTGGGCTAGCCTCAGAGCTCTACTGCCTGTGCTTCCATGCTAGGATTAAAGACATACACCACCAAGATGAGCCCATGTATTCTTTAGCATCTAGTCTAAGGCTGGAACCAACATTGTTTCTAGCAGTTAGAGAATCCCAAAGAGCCATGGTTATGGCTTCCAGATTTTTTAAATTGTTTATTCATAACGTGTATTTTTATTAGAAGATACCATGTGGGTCCTACTTGCTACAAAATGGCCCAGCCTAGCCTGGAGCAATACTGCCTCAGCCTTCAGGGTGCTGGGGGTTACTGGTATGTACCACCATGCCCAGCTTCAAGAAATCTTATCAACTCTGCTCTCTCTACATTAATCTCATAGCAAAAGTCCTAGCCACATTTCCCCACAGAGCTGTACAGGTATTTCTTCCAAAATCAAGGTGGCACAGGTCTTTAATATCAGCACTCAGGAAGCGGATGCAGGTGAATGAGTTCATAGGGCAACCTGGTAACCTAACCACAGGATAGCTAGGACTGCATAGACCATCTCAAAAAAAAAACAAAAAAACAACAAAAAAAAAAACCCTAGGCAAAATGGCACATAATTCTAACATTTGGGGGCTGGTGAGATGGCTCAGTGGGTAAGAGCACCGGACTGCTCTTCCAAAGGTGAGGAGTTCAAATCCAAGCAACCACAAGGTGGCTTACAACCACCAGAAATGGGGTCTGATGCCCTCCTCTGGTGCGTCTGAAGTCAGCTACAGCATACTTATGAATAAATGAACCTTTGGACCAGAGAGAGCAAGCGGGGCTGAACTGGGGCGGCCAGAACGAGGGAAAAAAAAACAATTCATTAAACTATTAAAAAAAAATTCTAACATTTGGGAAGCAGGGGCAAGTGGGGATCTTTGAGTTTCAGTCCCCACCAGCCAGGGATAGATTCCTTCAACAAAATACATCAAACAACTTGCAGTGGCAGTTTATGCAGAGAGGCAGAGGTAGGGTTAGAAATTCAAAGCAACTAGTCTGGGCTGAATTAAAAGAGGCAAAATTCGTAGCAAAATTAAAAAGGGATCCAATAGAGGGAGATAGCAGATTATACTGCTTGCCTTAAAACTACACCAACTTGGATTTGATCCCCAGAATGCATGTTATACCCAGTAAATGAGAACATAGTCTCACATCCACCTTTAAAATTCAAGTTGGTTTACTGCTGAAATGCACTTATATACACAAAGGTGCTCACTTAGCAGGCTAGCATTTAACAATTATTGAGATTGTAATCTCATTTCCATTTCTCCTGGAGACTGCCTTGGAATTCAATGTAGACTAGGGAGTCCTGCCTCTGCTTCCCCAGTGTTGACACTAAGGGCCTGTTTTTTTTTTTTTTTTTTTTTTTTTTTTACTGCAGTCCTGGGAATGCTGGAATTTCTTTTACTCTACAAACCTGTTATCTCCAGCTGAAAAAGTACCAGCTACAAAAGCATTTAAAAAAATCTTAGGACATTAACTACGAGTATTCTGGCAAGTTCCAGTTCTTGGTGAACCTCTAAGTCTTTTAAATCACATTTCAAAAGGATGAGGCATAGTGACCATACTACTAAAAATTTTTGGGATTGAAGGGACACAAACCTTCCAATGACAGGTGTTCAGTGTAATGGCTTTTAATTTTCTTCTCTATTACTTACCATTTCTCCAAGTAGGAGGTCTTCTTCCTAAAGAATTACCACAACCAGGATTAAGAAATTCAATCTGCTGGTATCTTACCCAGCAATATAGATATGAAAATCAGAATGACCTAGAGACCCCAAACCACTAATTTAAAAAAGTACTTAAATAACCAAAACTTTAGTTTGGCTGTTTTCCTCTTAGAGTCGTTGCAGCCAAGTATGTTTGCTTTCTCCCAAAAGCAAAGTACAAAGGCTGTAATGGCAATTTTCTGTGGCAAACTGACATTAAGGCTTTGCCATTAACAAAACTGCTATCTCATCCAAGTACTAGCTGTAAACGATGCATATTTTGGCCAACCTTAAGTTAAATCATGCCCAAAACAATCAGTTAAGAGTCCCCACTACCCAAGCCACCACAGAATTTCACAAGTGACACCATATATGCTTACCATGCAACAAAACCTTTATTAACATTTTTAACAGAGGTTCAGCTATTATTGAAACTTGTAATTTCTAAACTTAAATTGGGACAAAGGGCTAGAGTGCAGAGTAATGCCATCACTGCCCACTGGGAATGCAGACCGAATAATTAATAGCCACCCCTCAGACGGAGGACCAGGTGCAGGGTTGACTCTTTCTGGATGTTGTAATCAGAGAGGGTGCGGCCATCTTCCAGCTGCTTGCCGGCAAAGATCAGCCTCTGCTGGTCAGGGGGGATGCCCTCCTTATCCTGGATCTTGGCCTTCACGTTCTCAATGGTGTCACTGGGCTCCACCTCCAGGGTGATGGTCTTGCCGGTCAGGGTCTTCACGAAGATCTGCATGCCACCTCTCAGACGGAGGACCAGGTGCAGGGTTGACTCTTTCTGGATGTTGTAATCAGAGAGGGTGCGGCCATCTTCCAGCTGCTTGCCGGCAAAGATCAGCCTCTGCTGGTCAGGGGGGATGCCCTCTTTATCCTGGATCTTGGCCTTCACGTTCTCGATGGTGTCACTGGGCTCCACCTCTAGGGTGATGGTCTTGCCGGTCAGGGTCTTCACGAAGATCTGCATGCCACCCCTCAGACGGAGGACCAGGTGCAGGGTTGACTCTTTCTGGATGTTGTAATCAGAGAGGGTGCGGCCATCTTCCAGCTGCTTGCCGGCAAAGATCAGCCTCTGCTGGTCAGGGGGGATGCCCTCCTTATCCTGGATCTTGGCCTTCACGTTCTCGATGGTGTCACTAGGCTCCACCTCTAGGGTGATGGTCTTGCCGGTCAGGGTCTTCACGAAGATCTGCATTTTGACCTTGAATTTAAAAGGTAAAAAAAATTTAAAAGCCTACTAAAACCTTCGATTCCCTACAAAATACCTCTACTGAAAACTCCTCCCATTTTTGTCACAACATAAAATCTGTCTTGTCATGATTTCAAGCTGCTAAAGCTTTCCAAAACACTAAACTGGAATTCGGAACATTCATCAACTGAGGGACTTCCACGTTCGCTAACAATAGACATGATAAACTGAAAATAAAAAATATCCAAAAGCTATCAATTAAAAATTCGAGTAATAGTCGGGCGTGGTGGCGCACGCCTTTAATCCCAGCACTCGGGAGGCAGAGGCAGGCGGATTTCTGAGTTCGAAGCCAGCCTGGTCTACAAAGTGAGTTCCAGGACAGCCAGGGCTACACAGAGAAACCCTGTCTCGAAAAACAAAAAAAAAAAAAAAAAAAAAAAAATTCCGAGTAATAAACAATGCCCAAGTCAGAAGTACCTCTTTTCTGCCTTCCCCCACTGAAATAACCACGATGGACTCTCCATCGGTTAAGCGTCCGTTAAGCTCCCTGGCGCGCGCGCCAGGGCCGCCCCCGCTCCGCGCACGCGACCAAGGCCCACTCTTCCCGGAAGGCCCGTTGCCGCGTCACGTCACCTCGCTCCCCTCCCCCACTCCAAGTTAAAAAAAAAAAAGGAAGCCCGCTTAGCGCCACGTAAGCTCCCTCTCTAATCCCCCCATGATTCAAACGCCGCGGACAAATACCTGTTAACAACTGTGATGAAAGCACAAACCGCGCAGCGAGTCGAAACACCCTCACAGAAAGACTGCCGAGCCGGACAAAGCCTCTCGTCACTGAGCTCGGCGGCCGCGAGAGCCGCTATTTATGCAGCGTCTGTTGCGTGACTGCTTCACTCCTACGTAGCTGTCGTCTTCCTGCGCCACCGAAAGTAGTTCCGCGGGCCCCACCTCCTCCAGACCAATTAGGCGTTTCTGCCGAGCTCCCGAGTCCTCAGAACCAAAGAAAAGAATACTACCAAACGAGAGCCACTGTATTCCCGGCGACCCGTCTCCTCTTGTGCAAAAAAATGAAAAAAATCATCACGCGGATGAATCCAAGTTAAAGGGCCCTCCCTCGAAAGCTCTGGAAACTTCCTTGCGGCGCCAGCGCTGATTGGTGAAGAGACAAAGATGAGGCCGACGCTGATTGGTGGAGGTCGCGGGCCGCTCGATTGTTGCTGGGCTCCGTTCTCGGGCAGTTTAACGTCGACGTTGCTAAGTAACCGAGTGCGCATGTGCAGGCGCTCGCCTTAGCAAAATACTGGTGGTGCCTGCTTGAGGTGGGGGAGGGGCGTCTTCTCCTCCCGCGTCCGGAACCCCCGCGTCCCGAGCTCCCCGTGGTCCTCTCGCACCCCTCGCTCGGCGGCTTTAGGCCTTAGGGCAAATTGTGACCCCACACTGCTCGCCCTGGCTGGACTCTAGCTTCGCCCTGGCCCCCTCCAGTATGAACATTGATGCTTCCCCAGCCAGTGTTTTTAGTTGTTTTGTCTTGTGGCTTAGCCGCCCACGGGCCCAGATGTAGGTGGGAGTGGGGTGGCTGCGGGGCTGGAAGCTGAGGATTTAGCTAGAGACCCAGCCCACAGCCCGGCCGTACGTGCAGGTTCTCTACTTCCCCAGTAATCTACAAAGGAAGGAAAGAGGAGAAATGCCTATTAGACTCAGTACCCGAGGTTCACCCACCTCTCCCATTGGGGTGTCTATTGTGCAAAGGAAGGGAAGGGGCCCCGTTAATCCTAGAACCTCAGGACTAGGTTCTGAGGTCTTGGGTGTGGTTGCTTTTCCCTCAGCGTGATCAACAAGGAAGAAGCAGAGCTGCTCAGATTGCTTTGTCATGCGGAGTCACGAGGATGGCCATGTAAATAACCTTGAAAACAGCTTTGTTTTGTCTTCCGTACAGTAAGAAGTCTAGCCACGCTAACAAATTAAACTTCACTCTGTAAAGGTTTGGAGTTATTACCGTATTATTAAAGGAAACCTTAGGAACATACCTGGTTTGCCTAGTATGAACCAAAAGCCCCAGTTTGATTCCCCAGCCCAAAGTCTGCTTTCTAGAATAAAGAGCTGGTAGAAATTTATTTGAAGTGAGTTGAAATTCAGAAAATGCCTTCTTTGCATAGTATTTTATTTTTATTAGGAAGCATGAGTTGGACCTTGTTTCAACAAGCAGAGTATGTCTCTGAGTCAGACATTTTGAGGCACAGATTCAACTAGAGTGCAGATCTTATGATTGATGTGATGACTTCACCGGGGTAAGTTCCAGCAATTGCCAGACCGATTATTGCTTCCTAGTTTGTTTTGCTTTACTTTGTTTTGTTTTTTCAAAGTAGATCGTTTGGTGACTTCAACCGAGCAATAATATTTCAAAAGTATGGCATCTGGACTCCTCCTGCAGTAGATAAGATAGATTTTTTTATATATATATATATATAGCATAATTTTTGTTGCTTGTGCTGTATTCAGCTCCAGCCCCACCCCATGGAGACTGGCTATCACTATGTAGCCCTGGTTGGCCTGGAACGACTATGTAAACCAAGAGCTCACAAGAGATTCTCTTGGTTCTGTCTTCTTAGTGTTGGAATTAAAGACACGGAACATCATGCCCAGCATGATGTAAACAGATTTTTTTAAAAGTATTTTATGTCTATGAGTGTTTTACTTGTTTGTATGTACCTGTGTATCTGGTACCTGAGGAGCTCACTCAGGAGGGTATTAGATACCCTAGAACTATACAGACTGTGGTGAGTGAGTACTCCTGTGGCTGCTTGGGAATCGAGCACTCGTGCTCTTAACTTTTCCATCCTGCTATAAACAGATTTAAAAAAAAGTGTAAATTTTGAGATTAGAAGTTTATTGAGTTAGCTCAACAATGTTTCTCCAATGAAAAAGGAACTGTTTTCCATTTTTGTTCACAAAAGAAAAAAAAAAAGATTGTGTCATCTTTAGGCCCTAAAACACATGAATGTGTGTGTTTGTGTGTGTGTCGCTCTGTAGAACAGGCTGGCCTCCCATCTCAGAGATCCCCCTGCCTCTGCCTTCAGAGTGCTGAAACTAAATGCATGTGAGAAATATGTATTGACTGAACAGTGACGCACGCCTTTAATCCAGAACTAGGGAGACAAAGGCAGGGGATCTCTGAGTTCCAGACAGGATGCTCGAGTATAGCCAGGAATACACCCTGCCTCAATCACAAAAATAAGGAAGAAAGGAAGGAAAAGGAAAAGACTTATTTATTGAAATAGGGTCTCATGTAGATCAGGCTGGCCTTGAACTCAATATGTAGCCCAGGATGACCTCACACTTAGGATCTTCCTGCCTCTACCTCCTAAGTGCTGGAATTGCAGGTGTGTACCACCATAACTGCACTGGCAGGAAAGAGACACTTGTATTCTGAGACACTAGTGTCCTTCCATTAGGGCTATCAGGCCTTTCACACAGTAGATCCCAAGGAATTAAAATTTACTGAGGAATCTCACACTCAGAGAAGAAAAAGGCTTAAACACCTGGATCTTGCCTTATAGGAATTTCTCTCTTAGGAAGAGATTTCATCCAGGTCTGACAACTTGTCAGACCACCTTGAAGGAAAAACTGGAATCCTGACAGTGATGACTGTGGAGATCACACTTCCATCACAACTGCTAGGTTTTGCATATAACTCACTGCCTTAACTTAAAATAGTCTCTCATTGTTAATTATGTGTATATGTGTGGGTACATGCATGTAAATACAGGTGTCTGCAGTGGCCAGAAGAGGGTGTTGGATACCCCTGAAGCTGTAGTTACTCTGGAACTGTAGTNTGACAGTGATGACTGTGGAGATCACACTTCCATCACAACTGCTAGGTTTTGCATATAACTCACTGCCTTAACTTAAAATAGTCTCTCATTGTTAATTATGTGTATATGTGTGGGTACATGCATGTAAATACAGGTGTCTGCAGTGGCCAGAAGAGGGTGTTGGATACCCCTGAAGCTGTAGTTACTCTGGAACTGTAGTCACCCCTAAACCTGTAGTTATATGTGGTTATGAGCTGCCTGATGTGGGTGCTGGGAACCAAACTCAGATTCACTGCAAGAGCATCAAATGCTCTTATCTGCTGAGCTGTGTCTACAGCCTCTTTATTTAAATCTTTGGCTCTTTGAAGATAGACTTGAGGGGAAGGCACTGGATGTCTTTATTTGTTCCTCTTTGCAGTGGCTCCACATTGGGAAAATCTCCCTTTTCTGTTTTTCATTATTACTTGTCTGATTGGCCTATTGAAGTCCGGTGCCCGAGCCGAACTAATTAGGGCTGCCAGGGCCCAGGCTCTGACTGTAACTTCTCAGGTCTGTGATATTTAAAATAAAATATTAAAGGGCAAGAGCGATGTCTCAGGAATTGGGCCCTTACTACTCTTGCAGAGGACTTCAGTTTGGTTCCCTGCACCCATATGAGGTAATACCCTCTCTGTGTGTGGGCACCTGTATGGACTGGTCTATGTAGCTATTTGTTTAACATAGTTAGGAGACAGAATTTATTACAACTCAGAAATTTTAAAAATGTATAGTCAGGCCGGGCAGTGGTGGCGCACGCCTTTAATTTAATCCCAGCACTCGGGAGGCAGAGGCAGGCGGATTTCTGAGTTTGAGGCCAGCCTGGTCTACAAAGTGAGTTCCAGGACAGCCAGGGCTACACAGAGAAACCCTGTCTCAAAAAACCAAAAAAAAAAAAAAAAAAGATGTATAGTCAGTCACTCATGCCTGTGAATCCCAGCACTTGCAGAGCTGGGGCAGAAGGATTGCCAGGAGTTTGAGGGTAACATAGTGGGTTCTAGACTACCCTAAACTACAAAGCATGCCCCTGTCTCAAAAAATAAACAAAAAAATAAGGTCTAAAGATGTAACTCAGTTGGTACAGTGCTTGCCTGGTAGGCCCAAAAGAATCCTCAGCATATAAACTGTGTTGAGGTCATTCTCAGCTACGTAGGACAGAAGATCAGAATTTGAAGGTCAGTCTGGCTACCTAGTGAGTCTAAGGGCAGACTGGGATACATTAAAGTGTCTCAAAAATTTAAAAAGGTAAAAAAAAATTTTATATTGAGTACCCAAATGAACATAGAACAAAATTCTAGAATTTCAGGGTATTTTGTTTGTTTTTGTTTTGAGGGCTCACTATATAGCTCAGGCTGGCCTGGAGCTCAATATGTAGAACATCCTGGCCTTGACCTCATAGAGATTCACCTCCCACCACCACAGCCCAAGAATGTTAGGAGCTCTTGCTTCTTTCACAGAGAACTAGATTTCAATTCAGTTCCTAACACTTATATGGGATAGCTTATACCTGCCAGTAACTCCAGCTCTAGGGAACCTGTCACCCTCTTTTAGCTTCTGCAAGCACCCACACATACGTGTATAGACAAACACATACAATTTTAAGATAAACACTTTTTCTTCCAGTTGTGGTGTGATACAGTACAGTATACATAAAAACGACCGTTCTCAGAACATTGTTTTCACAAGTAGTTTCACTCTGTTGTCCAGGCAGGCACATAGTCCTGAGTTCACAGTCCTGCCTCTGCCTCCCCTTACTGGGATTACAGGAGTTCAACTTCATGCCTCCTTTTTATTTTTTGGAAAAATTTAAAATTACATTTTAAAATTTGTGTGTATGTAAAGTGAAAAGGTAAGGGTTCATAAGGGTTCTTTGGAAAGTCAGTTGGATGGTGTTTTGCTGGGACAAACACATAAAGGAGTGTTTTCTTGGTATGGACACAGGTGAAATACTAAGGTAGACTGGTGAAGGTATGTTTAGCTGAAGCAGACACAGGTTGTTTTGCTAAAGCAAGCACGTGAAAGGATACCTGATGAAGGATTCTTTGCTAACAACACCCATGTATTGGTCTGCCTTACATTATGTAGTTGAGCTGCATTTGTCAGGACTCTGTAGAGAGAAAACACACCAAAAAAACTTCTGATGGTGTGCTCCAGTTTCTTAGACAAGGGCTGATTGGCAGAGTGATAACAGCTGAGACAGGTACACATACTAAGACAAGACACTTGCTGAGGCAAGACCTACAGAGGACATGTAATGTTTGGATGATACAAATAAGATTGGGCAGACAGTGATGGAGGCTGAGCTAGGCTTGCATACAGAGCTAGCTGTGCAGCACTGTGGGCCCTCTGCTGATCTTTGCTTCACTGAGAGGCACAGCCGAGAACTTGTCCTGGGGTTCCTCCCTGATCCCTCCTACTGATTCCAGCTGAGGTTGGGACCTAACTGTCTCTGATAGGTAGTGCCACCTTCTGATTCATATTTACTATCCTGACTCTAGCAAACTGGGCTGCTGGTGTATCCTTGAAGTGTTTTTGAGTGGATCGAGCTGCCGCTGCTAACCTGTGAACTGAACTACCAATTTCCAGACAACACAAACAGGAGTTGCTCCAAAGAACCTTTCTAAACAGGTCCACTTCCCCTGGATCCTTTCTTTTCCACTACTTCTGGTGGGTGGTGGGCTACAAGACAGGTTAAAATGTTTAAGACCCATCATTAAAAATAGGTTTTAGCCAGGCGTGGTGGCACACGCCTTTAATCCCAGCACTCGGGAGGTAGAGGCAGGCAGATTTCTGAGTTCGAGGCCAGCCTGGTCTACAAAGTGAGTTCCAGGACAGCCAGGGCTATACAGAGAAACCCTGTCTCGAAAAAAACCAAAAAAAAAAAAAAATAGGTTTTAAAAAAATTAGTTACATGTATGTGCCACAAAGTGGGCAGCCTGAGGGGGTCGGTCAGTTCTTCCCTTCTATGTGGGTCCCAGAAACCAAACTCAGACCATCAAGCTTGGTGTCAAGCCCATTTACCCTCTGAGCCGTCTGGCTGAGGACTTTTTTTCTTTTAGACATTCGAGATGTAAATCTGTTTTATTAAATATGTTCCTACCATTATATAATTATCCCCAGTATCTAGTTTCTGAACTTTTCATCTTAAACACTGAAACTGTCTCCAGAACCACCAACTACCCCTTCCCATGGCCATAGCCCTCATACAGCCCTCACAACCACAAACAACCCTTATACAACCCTCCCACAGCCCCACACAGCCCCCACACAGCTTTCACACAGCCCTCACAGAACACCCACACAGCCCTCACATAATCCCCACAACCCCCCACAGCCCTCACACAGCCCCACACAGCACTCACACAGCCCTCACACAATCCCCACACAGCTCTCACACAACCCTCACCGAACCCCCACACAGTCCCACACATCACCCACACAGCCCCACATATCACCCACACAGTCCCCACACAGCCCTCACACAGCCCCACACAGCATCCACACAACCCCCATACAGCCTCACACACCACACACAGCCCTCACACAACCCCCATACAGCCTCACACACCACACACAGCCCTCACACATCCCACACAGCGTCCACACAGCCCCCACAAAGCCCTCACACAACACTCACACAGCCCCCCCATAGCTTTCAACACAGACCTCACCTAACACCCATGAGTACTACTCTACTTTGATCTCTATGCACCTAACTATTTTAAAACAAAAATATCACTTTCTATTTCCTGTTTCTAAAGTACATTTTTTGTTTGCTTGCTTGTTTGTTTTGTATTTTGAGACAAGGTTTTTCTGTGTACCCCTGAATGTCCTGAAACTCTGTCCACTAAGGCTGGCTGTGAACTCAGTCAGATCTGCCTGCTTCTGTCTCCAAAATGCTGGGATTTAAGAAGTGTGCCTCAATGCCCTGCTGCTGTTTCTGTTTTATGGGTGTACTGGCTGGTTTTGTGTCAACTTGACACAGCTGGAGTTATCACAGAGAAAGGAGTTTCAGTTGAGGAAATGCCTCCATGAGATCCAGCTGCAAGGCATTTTCTCAATTACTGATCAAGGGGGAAGGTCCCCTTGTGGGTGGTGCCATCTCTGGGCTGGGAGTCCTGGGTTCTGTAAAAAAGCAGGCTGAGCAAGCCAGGGGAAGCAAGCCAGTAAAGAACATCCCTCCATGGCCTCTGCATCAGCTCCTGTTTCCTGACCTGCTTGAGTTCCAGTCCTGTCTTCCCTTGGTGATGAACAACAGTGTGGAAAGTGTAAGCTGAATAAACCCTTTCCTCCCCAACTTGCTTCTTGGTCATGATGTTTGTGCAGAAATAGAAACTCTGACTAAGACAATGGGTGTGGCTGTTTTGCCTGTATGTATGTCTGCACACTATGTGATATAGTACCAAAGAACAGAAGAGGGTGTTGGCTCCCCTGGGACTAGAGTTACAGACAGTTGGGAGTCACCGTGTGAGCCAGCAGCCTGTGCTCTTGAACACTGAGCCATCTCTCCAACTCCTACTTTTTTTTTGTTGTTGTTGTTGTTATTTATTTGTTTTTTTGTTTGTTTCTTGAGACAGGGTTTCTCTGTGTAGCCCTGGCTGTCCTGAAACTCACTCCGTAGACCAGGCTGGCCTTGTACTCAGAAATCTGCCTGCCTCTGCCTCCCAAGTGCTGGGATTAAAGGCATGCGCCACCACTGCCCGGCTCAGCTCCTACTTTTTATCTTCATGAATTGACTTCTTTTATTTATTATTATTACTAGCATTATCTTTATTTTTTTTAAATAATATTTCTCTGTATAGCCCTAGCTGTCCTGGAACTCACTTTGTAGGACAGGCTGGCCTCAAACTCACAGAGATCTGTCCTGGAACTCACTCTGTAGACCAGGCTGGCCTCGAACTCAGAAATCTGCCTGCCTCTGCCTCCTGAGTGCTGGGATTAAAGGCATGCGCCACCACGCCCAGCCCCAGCTTTATCTTTATTTAAAAAGTTATTTTAATTATTATTTGTGTATATGTGTATGAGAGAAACAGAGAAAGAAAGATGAAAGGCAGTCATCAATGTGTGAATGTGAGCACACAAATGCCCTGGATCACATGGGGAGGTCAGAAGACATCTTGGTTCTCTTCTACAATGGGTTCCAGGCCTTGAGCTTGTATGGCAAGCACTTGCCTTCTGAGCCATCTGGCTGGTCCATTTTTTACTCTTTATTTTGAGACAGAATCTCAGGGTCTTACTCTGTACCCTAGGCTGGCCTTGAACTTGTGGTTCTTCTGCCTCAGATTCCCTAGTAGCTGGGATGACAGGTCTGTGCCATCATATTTAGCAAGTGTATTTTGTTTCTGTGGTTATATTTTCTTTGTTTTCTATTGTATAAATAAAAATTTGTTTTCTGTTTTCTTTATCAAGTTTTAAAAGGTATTCATCTTGTTGACACATTTTTAAAAATTCCTGGAAAATTTCCTGTGTTCCGTGCGTAAAAGGAGAACCATATAGATTTTTGCACTGAAAGAAGAGGCCAGTTTTTTTTGCTTGCTTGCTTGTTTGTTTGTTTGTTTTTTTGAGACAAGGTTTCTCTGTGTAGCCCTGGATGTCCTGAAACTCACTCTGTAGACCAGGCTGGCCTGGAACTCAGAAATCCGCCTGCCTCTGCCTCCCAAGTGCTGGGATTAAAGGTGTGCGCCACCAAGCCTGGCATAAGAGGCCAGTTTTATGAAGGAAAGCAGGGAAAACTAGCATGAGAATTCTCCTTTGCTGCACTAAATGCCAGAAAGTAGAATGTTATGTGCAAATTTTGAAAAGAGAGAAACTGTGACAAAAAATATATTCCCGGAGCCGGGCATGGTGGCGCACACCTTTACAGACGAGATGAGAAATGTTTCCTGTGAAGGTTCCGGAATGAGTCAAATATCACGCTTGTAGGAGCTGGGCATGGCTCAGTGGGAAAGTAAGAAGAAAATTGTGTGTGTGTGTGTGTTTGTGTGTGTGTGTGTGTGTGTGTGTGTGATGTGCATATGTGTATGAGCACCTGTGTGTGCAGAAGCCAGAGGAAAATGCCTGCTGTTCTGCTGAAACAGTCTCTCGCTGAACATGTAGCTGGGCTGCTAGCCAGTAAGCTCCAGAACCATCCTGTGTCTGTACCCCACCCCTGCACTGCCCCTGTACCCCCACCCCTGCACTGCCCCACCACTGGGTTACAAGTGTGAACAGCCACACAACTTTTTATGTGGGTGCTAGGGATTTGAATTTAGGGGAACTTTATCTGACTTTATTAACAAGGACTTAAAGACCATGATATTGGTATGAGGATTGGCAAAATATAGCAGTGAAGTAGAAAGGAAGGTTAAGATAGACCAAAGGTGACAGATCCATTGATATTTGACATCCCATATGGAATGAGGGAGTGGAAGAGATGGCTCGGATTTTAAGAGCACTTGTAGAGGACTTGGTTTCGTTCCCAACACCTATATGATAGACCATCCATACTATATGTAATTCCAGTTCTAGGGGATTTGATACCCTCTTCTCACTGCTGTGGGCACCAGCATGCAGTGTACATAAGTGTAAGCAAAGCACTCATGGGCTGGTGAGATGGCTCAGCGGGTAAGAGCACCCGACTGCTCTTCCGAAGGTGATGAGTTTTTTGGGTTTTTTTTGTTTTTTTTTTTTTTCTCGTTCCGGTCAACCCTGCTCGCTCCACTCGACCCGGCTTGCTCCCGCCGGCTCCGCTCGCTCCGGCCAGCCCCACTCGCTCCTGGCCCCCCCCATACGTCCCCCTTCCTTGTCCCAGCCGGCCCCGCTCGCTCCAGTTGCCCCACTTGCTCCGATCGGCTCCGCTTGCTCCGGCCGTCCCCATTCGGCTCCACTTGCTCCGGACAGCCTTGCTCCGGTTGGTCTCTCCGGTCCAAGGATTCATTTCTTATTATTCTTCATAAGTACGCTGTAGCTGACTTCAGACGCACCAGAGGAGGGCGTCAGATCTTGTTACGGGTGGTTGTAAGCCACCATGTGGTTGCTGGGATTTGAACTCATCACCTTCGGAAGAGCAATCGGGTGCTCTAACCCGCTGAGCCATCTCACCAGCCCCAGGTGATGAGTTTAAATCCCAGCAACCACATGGTGGCTTACAACCACCCGTAACAAGATCTGACGCCCTCCTCTGGTGTGTCTGAAGTCAGCTATAGTGTACTTATGAATAATAATAAATGAATCCTTGAGCCGGACGTGGTGGTGCATGCCTTTAATCCCAGCACTCGGAAGGCAGAGGCAGGCAGATTTCTGAGTTCGAGGCCAGCCTGGTCTACAAAGTGAGTTCCAGGACAGCCAGGGCTATACAGAGAAACCCTATCTTGAAAAACAAAACAAAACAAAACAAAAATTCAAGAAAGTGGACTGTCTTTTAAAAAACAATTTATTTTTAACTGTGTCTGTGGGTATGTGCATGCATGAGTGTACGTGCCCAAGAAGTTGAGGAAACATCAGATCCTCAAGTTAGAGTTAGTTGTGAGCTGCCCGAAGTATGTGTTGGGAACCCAGCTAGAATCCTTTACAACAGCAGTACCAACTCTTGAGCCCAAAAAGGATTCTCAAACTGTCCAAAAGTTCAGCAAATGTATGAAAAGGTAACATGACTATAGGACAAAGAAATGCAAAACAAAAGGAAGTGATGTCATGGCACAGCCTCAGAAAAGCTAAGTGAAAAGACCATCGGTGTGACTTCTGTGAGGTATGGAGCAACTGCAGACCTCATCCAGTGCTGGTAGAGCATAAAATGGGCCAGCCAGCTTAAAAACTAATCCCAGCACTTGGGAGGCAGAGGCAGGTGGATTTCTGAGTTCGAGGCCAGCCTGGTCTACAGAGTGAGTTCCAGGACAGCCAGAGCTATACAGAGAAACCCCGTCTCGAAAAAAACCAAAAAACCAACCAACCAACCAAACAAAAAACTTCAGTAGTTCCTTAAAAAGAATGGTGCAGCCGGGCAGTGGTGACACACACCTTTAATCTCAGCACTTGAGAGGCAGAGGCAGGAGGATTTCTGAGTTCGAGGCCAGCCTGGTCTACAAAGTGAGTTCCAGGACAGCCGGTGCTACACAGAGAAACCCTGTCTCGAAAAACCAAAAAAAAAAAAAAAAAAGAATGGTGTTAGCTAGGCATGGTGGCACATGCCTGTAGTCCTAGCATCTGTGACAGGTAGAGGCAGGAGGATTGCTGAGTAAGACAACACTGACTACATATGACTTGGTTACAACACAGTCTTAACCTGTGAACCAGAAATTCCACTTTGAATATTTGGAGAGAAATTGATCTAGCAAAAGAAAGTGAACATTAGCTTTATCACATTTGCACAAATTAGAAACAATGAATAAATGTAAGGGGACTAGGGGCTAGCCTGCCACACACACACATGAAGCCCTGAGTCAGGACACACCGTCGGGCTGCTAGGGATAGTCATCTATCCTTCCAGTGTAGGCAGAGTGTGAGCAGAGTAGACAGAGTAAGGAACCCTAGCTCAGAATGAAGGTGGAGAACCATGAAGGAAGACACCCGTCATTGAACTCTGACATACATATGCAACACACACACACACACTAAACGGTGATATATTCTTATGTAAATTTCCTCCCCCACTGCTGTGCCAGTAATGGCAGAAACTGACTCAGAAGCCATGGAGGAAGAACACTGCTTACTGGCTTGCTCAGCCTGCTCTCATAGAGTCCAGGTCCACATGCCCAGGGGTGACAGTGATCAATAATGAATCATGGAAATGACCTACAGACTTAAGTCCACTAATCTGATGGAGGCATTTTTTTTTACAGTTAAGATTCCCTCTCTGGCCGGGCGTGGTGGCGCACGCCTTTAATCCCAGCACTCGGGAGGCAGAGGTAGGTGGATTTCTGAGTTCGAGGCCAGCCTGGTCTACAAAGTGAGTTCCAGGACAGCCAGAGCTACACAGAGAAACCCTGTCTCGAAAAACCAAAAAAAAAAAAAAAAAAAAAAAAAAAAAAAAAAGATTCCCTCTCTGATGACCCTTATTTGTGTTGTATTGACAAAAGCCAATCCTCATAGATCATATTGGCATCAGTAAATTATATATAGTATATATGTATATTATATATATAAAATCAATTATTTTCAAAATGTTGAACAGTATTAGATTTAACAATGTACATGCTATTTTTGAAATGACATTCAAAGATAGGCCAAAGTAGTGTGGTGGATCACACCTGTGATTCTAGCACTTGGGAGGTTGAGGCTGGAGAACTGGTACAGGTTTGAAGCCAGCCTTAGCTACTTAGTGAGTCTAGGACTAGACAAGGCTAGAGAGTGAAGCCCTGACTCAAACAAGCAGGGCAGCCAAGTAAAGGTGCCTGTCACCAGAAAGCCTGTTTGGTGCAAGAAGAGAACTCATGGTGTAGATTGTCTCCTGCTCCCCATGCGCCTGTACACTCGCTCCCCTCCTGAATAAAGATTTTAAAAATTGTAATGTGTATCAGGAGTCAGAGGCAGAGGCAGAGGCAGGCAGATCCCAGTGAGCTAAGACGAACCTGAGCTGCATTAGTGAGGTCCAGGCCAGCGAGGGCTACACAGGTTAGACCTCGTCTCTAAATAAAGACACAAAACAGGCAAAAGTAAGTCACAGTGAGAAAAAGCCAAAACAGTGGTCACTTCTGCTTTCATTTCTAGTGTGCTAGGATGTGCCACATCTGAAATGGTGGATGCAGATCTGTACATTTAAGATATGGGCACAAAGGAAACACCAAAACAAATTATGCATCTAGGAAGATTCAATTATTGAGAATTTTGGGTTAAAACTTAATGAGGATTTATGAATTAATCAAGCTGTATTTGGGAAAACCCATAATATTTTCATCGTTAAAAAGACAATAAATGGGGGCTGATGAGATGGCTCAGCGGGTAAGAGCACCCAACTGCTCTTCCGAAGGTGATGAGTTCAAATCCCAGCAACCACATGCTTACAACCACCCGTAATGAGATCTGAGGCCCTCCTCTGGTGCGTCTGAAGTCAGCTACAGCGTACTTATGAATAATAATAATAAATGAATCCTTGGACTGGAAAGAGCAAGTGGGACCGACCGGAGGGAGTGGGGCGGTCGGAGGAGCGGGGCCAACCGGGACTGGCCGGAGCGAGAGGGATCGACTGGAGTGAGCAGGGTTGACCGGAAGGAGGGGAAAAAAAAGACAATAAATGGATTCTATATTCTAATAAAATCAACAAAAACAAAACTAAGAGCCGGGCGTGGTGGCGCACGCCTTTAATCCCAGGACTTGGGAGGCAGAGGCAGGCGGATTTCTGAGTTCGAGGCCAGCCTGGTCTACAGAGTGAGTTTCAGGACAGCCAGGGCTATACAGAGAAACCTTGTCTCAAAAAACCAAAAAACCAAAACCAAAAACAAAAAAACAGAACTAAGTTGAAAAATGAAAAATGCAGCAAAAAAAAAAAAAAAGTAAAAGAGACTGTTTCTTTAAAAGTGTGAGAACAACTGAGTTTGGAGACTATCTGGGATGCCCCAGTGGGTGGTTCTTGGGATTTTTGTCTTTAAACGTCAATATGGTACTCTGCATAAGCCTATGAATGGAATATAATCCTGGATCCATTCATTTACTTAAAATTGAAAAACAAAATCTGGGGCTGGGAATGCGGCTCAGTGCTAGAGTGCTTGCTCAAAGCTGTGGGTCCTATTCTCAATTCTGCAAAACCACCCAAAAAACCTGTTGACCACTGATCAAACTGATTCCAGCTGTCATTTATGCTTCAAGTAGCAGATGTCCAACAACTTACATACTACGTTAGCTCACTGTGGAGCAGTGCGTTTTGAAGTTTGGGCTTTACATTAGGTACATGATGGCTTCTGCAAAGTTGTTAGTGTTACCACCTTGGAAACCACTAAGTCCGCAAAGCATGCCAGCTATGATGTGGCCGTGAATTTATGAACTGAGGCCTGACCCAGGTCTCCAGTTGCCAATGTGTGACTGGGAGTCAGTGGAGACTGGAAGCTCCTTCGCTAATCAAACGGGCACCGCTACCTGCAAGCGCAGGTGGAGGCGCGGTCTTGTTAGACCCTCAGCGTTCGGCCGGCCCCACCCAGGGTCTCTCTTTGGGTCCCGAGCTCGCGTGTTCCGGAGCGCCGCGCACCACCCCCCCACCCCCCCCACACCCCGCCTTCAGGTTGTCGGAAAAGGGAACGCGCATCGGCCGGCGGGAGCGCGCAGAGCCGAGAGGCCTGCGAGCCCGGCTGAGGGAGACATGCGGCGGACTCGCAGCGCCGTGGCCACCAGACCGCGGGAGCAGCGGCGCTCGGGGGCCTCCGGGGGCTTGAGCGGCGGCGAAAGCCGCGCGCAGCGCTCCCGGAGCAGGACTAGGGCCGGGGCTGGGGGCGGGGGCGGGGCGGTCGGTTCGCAGCCGTCCGCAAAGCCGCGGCCCAAGCCACCGCCGCGGGCCCAGGAGGCGGCCGCGGAGAAGCCGCCACTGGCGGTCACCCCCGCCGCCTCGGTGTCGGCGCTCGACCTGGGGGAGCAGCGGGAGCGCTGGGAGACATTCCAGAAGCAGCAACGGCTCAGCTTCGAGGGCGCCGCCAAGCTGCTGCTGGACACCTTGTGAGTGTGTCGGAGGCGGCGGGCCGCACGGGCGGCGGGACCCGAGGGCTGAGTTCGGAGCCGTGACGGGCTGTTCCGGACAGTGTCGGGCTGAGTGCGCGGAAGGGCCCCTCAGGGTGAAAAAACACATCCCCGGCCTTCCCAGCTACCGAGACCGTTTTACCCGTATTTGCACGTGCTTCGGGGAGTAGGAGGGAGGAAAGGTCGAAGTGGAGAATTTAGTGGCCCGAGGAGCGAAGGCTGGTTGTTCTGATCAGTTCCCGGGAGGGGAGGGTGCGGGGTGCGGTTATTGATCTCGGAGGGAAAGGCGCGCAAAGTGCTGTCCAGGACCGGAGCTTGCAGGAGGAATGGGGAGCTAAGGTTTTACGCTCTCATCCCGGGTCCCGGCTGGCAGGCTTTACTTTGAGCTCCCCCCGTCTGTGCTTCTGAAGTGCTTCCAGCTTCTTTGGTGGCCTAAGGAGCAGATCTGAGGTCCGTTATTGGGGGAAAAGAGCTGATGACTACTCTAGCCAGATGCCTGCTCTTTGGCAAATGTGTTGTGAACCCCCTCCTCCTTTACCCATTGTGCTCCGAGAAATACCGAGTGCCCTTGTCTTACAGCTTTCACTTGCAGATGAATTAAAAAGTACAATAAAAGTCAAAGAAAACTAACATTAACCTAACAGTTGCTTAACAATCTGAACTACTTTTCATAACAACAGGATGTTCTTTTTTCTTTTGTCTTTGTTCCAGAATAAGTTTTCTTGGTTTTGGTGTATTCTCTAAGAAATGGAATATTTATTTAGCTTTCTATGTGTTTCGTTTATTCAATTTTATCCTCTTGGGCTATAAATTGAATGCTTTAAAACATTTTAGCAAAAATCAGTTAAAACTTTAAAAAATGAAATATAACACGGAGTACCTGTTGTGTACTAGCTACTGGGGGATCTAAATGATACTATATAAAACTCCGTGGAGCTGGGCATAGTAGCACATGCTTACAATCCTAGCATTCAGGAAGCTGAGGCGGAGGAGTACAGTGATTTCAAGGGCAGCCTGGGCTACAGAGATAGATCCTTTCTCCGAAGAAAGAGAAAGAGAAAGGAAAACAGAAGCAAGCCAGTGAGAAGGTGGTGCACGTGTGTAAGCCCAGTGCTTGGAAGGTAGAGGCAGGAAGATCTACAAGTTCAAGGTCATCCTTGACCACATAGTTAATTTGAGGCCAGCTTGAGCTGCAATGACACCCTATCTCAAAAGG
This sequence comes from Mus minutoides, assembly GCA_902729485.2. Lineage (NCBI taxonomy): Eukaryota > Metazoa > Chordata > Mammalia > Rodentia > Muridae > Mus > Mus minutoides. The sequence continues at coordinate 101,495 of LR749851.1, forward strand.
AAACAAAAAAGCACCCCCCCCACAAAGCAAAAATTTGAGGTAATATTTTCCCCTAAAACAAAGTGATAATGATCTTTAAAAAGATACTAAAAATATTGGCAGGAAAAGAGGCTTTCACTCACCAGATTAGCGTGCTGTGTGCTAGTTTACACCACTCTATGGCCTATTAAGCTAACTTTTATAAAAAGATAATGTATGTTATATACACTAACATTTGGATCAAATATCGCAAAAAATTGGAGGAATGTATAGCAAATATGAGCTCTCTAAGTGGGATGATCACGGGGGTGGGGGGTTCTCACTGTGTTATTAAACTGTTTGGATTTTTCTTTTGTTTTTGGAGACAGGGTTTCTCTATATAGCCGTGGTTGTCCTGGAACTCACTTTGTAGACCAGGCTGGCCTCGAACTCAGAAATCCGATTGCCTCTGCCCCCCCAAGTGCTGGGATTAAAGAGGCATGCGCCACCACGCCTGGCTAGGATTTTTTTTTTTTTTTTTACAATAAATATAGTATATAGAAGAAGAAAATGAGATGTTAACTTGTTAGAGAAACCTGGGTGAGCTTTCAGCCTTGCCTTTAATCAGATGGCAAATTGAAGCTACTGTGAGCTGTTTTCCCTGTGGTGGTTATTCAGAAGTCATGGCGAAACATTGTCTCCTTTATTTTTGGCTAGAATATTTAGTCTTTTGGGGAAGGGGCTTCAGGATGTCCACTGAATCTTAATGTTGAGCTATGGGGCTGGCTCCAACTATATACAGTTGTGTGAAAAGTCATGGACTTGGGAAGCCTGAGGGGAGAGAGTGGAGTTAGAGAAGCCTTTGTTGCCCCCCAGAAGGCAACTTGACGACCTGTCTTACTTTTTCATAGCCACTTGTACCATCTTTATTACAATCAAAACTGAATATTATTTGGCCTGTTTGCCTAGTGGCTGCTTAAGGCTGGTAAAGTTTCTTCTTGGTCCTTAGCTTGTAATTTTTCTTTTTTTTTTTCCCCTCGTTCCGGTCACTCCTGCTCTCTCTGGTCTGCCCTGCTCACTCCAGTCAGCCCCGCTCGCTCCAGTGCCCCCATTTGGCCCCACTCACTCAGGTCGGCTCTGCTTTTTCCGGCCGGCCCCACTTGCTCCAGCCGGCCCCGCGCACTCCGGTCGTCTCCGCTCACTCTCTCCTGTCCAAGGATTCATTTTATTATTATTCATAAGTACACTATAGCTGACTTAAGACGTACCAGAGGAGGGCGTCAGATCTCATTACGGGTGGTTGCTGGGATTTGAACTCATCACCTTCGGAAGAGCAGTCGGGTGCTCTTACCCGCTGAGCCCATAATTAAAAAAAAAAAAAAAAAACTAATCACTTGCCATATAAATAAAAATGTTAGCCAGGCGTGGTGGTGCACACCTTTAATCCCAGCACTCGAGAAGCAGAGGCAGGCAGATTTCTGAGTTCGAGGCCAGCCTGGTCTACAGAGTGAGTTACAGGACAGCCAGGGCGATACAGAGAAACCCTGTCTCGAAAAAAAAAAAAAAATAAGAAAAAAGAAATGTTGGGAGTGGGAGCAAATGTGCCAGGCTTCTCTCATAGCCTCATATTTACTGAATTCTGGGAATATTTTATTTTGTAGTCATAAAATTCAAAACAGTTCCCAGTGAAAAGACTGAACCTCTTTTATGAGCTGCACCTGGTTGATATATATATATATATTCATATATATATATATATATCTGAATGAGCCTGGCTTTATTTTTAAGAACAAAAAGACAGTGTGAAGGCGAGGAGCCAGGCCATAAAGCCCCTGCTCGTCAGACATTTTTACGCTCTAGTTTTTGTTTCCTTTAGTGAGCACCAGGGCCTGGTGAAGCACACAGGAGGGTGTCACTGTGGAGCGGTGCGTTTCGAAGTTTGGGCTTCAGCAGACTTACACATCTTTGACTGCAAGTGAGTATTTTATCTTCCCAAATTGGCTTAGAAGAGTTGAAGAGCAAAAAAAGGGCCGTGTTTCAGACCAATGTGGGGAGTCGGGGTCTGGATGAGAGTGTTGGCCTTGAGCTGATAACTGTTACGTCAGGTACTGAGGACATAGAGGTTCATTGTTCTCTTCTTTGCCATGTGTACAACTTGAAATTTTCATTGATAACCAAAAAAAAATTTTTTTTTTTAAAGATTTATTTTATTTATTATATGTAAGTACACTGTAGCTGTCTTCAGGCATTCCAGAAGAGGGCACCAGATCTCGTTACGGATGGTTGTGAGCCACCATGTGGTTGCTGGGATTTGAACTTATCACCTTCGGAAGAGCAGTCGGGTGCTCTTACCCGCTGAGCCATCTCACCAGCCCCCAAAAAATTTTTAAAAATGTGTTATATGTAATTCCTCTACTGTGTGCGTAGATCAGAGGACAACTTGTAGGATGGAGTCACTAGGCTGGTGGTAGGTACTTTTACCTGCCAAGTCGTCTCACTGGTCTGATAATTTTTTTTTTTTTTTTTTAATGTGGGAGAAGGCTAAACATTCTGAGTTATTCAGAGTAACACCCACAGTTTGAGTGTTCGGGAGCCTGTGTATGTTTGTACCACAGAGTTACACAGCAGCACAGTTCAGGTGACAGAAAGCAGGGATTCTAGGGCTCTGGCTTATAGGCTCGTGCCTCCAACTGATCCCACTGACTTAGGGGTGATTAGCAGAGGTGGATCAGGCTGCTCGTAATTCCCTGTTGGGTGACTGGGAATCCCACCTTGAGCAGAATCTTCTTAGGAGTCTGTCATTGAAGCTACCTGGAAGTAATCAGGTGGAGAGTATTTACACTTGGAAGCTTTTCGTGTGCAGAATCTCTCTCTGTCCTTGGCATGAGGCCCATGGTACCACCACCAACAGTGGAAGGCTTGCTTCTTGAACTACTTATTTACTTTATGTATGAGTACACTGTAGCTGTCTTCACACACACCAGGAAATGGCATTAGATCCCATGACAGATGGTTGTGAGTCACCATGTGGTTGCTGGGAATTGAACTCAGGACTTCTGGAAGAGCAGTCAGTGCTCTTAACCACTGAGCCATCTATCTCTCCAGCCCTCGAAGACCTGCTTCTTAGCATCTTCCCTGACATTATAATAGAAGAGGAACAGGCTTTACCTTCTGAACTGGCTATGGGCATGTACTTATTCAAGAGGGTCCAGTTCTTTTTCCTCTAATTGTACCTAAATCTTATATGGATAATAAATACTATAAATATTATTTATTATGTAAATCATAAATACTCCTCAAGTGTAGAACTGGCTAGGCCACTAATGAAGTCCAGATTTTGAAGGAAGCATTATGGCATGATTTCTTGGAGAATTCTATACTAAGTCAGAATAAAGTGTAAATTAGGACTGGAGGTAGAGCCTTTGGTTAATATGTACAAAGCTGGCTTTGAGCCCCACTACTGCATAAACTTGGCATGATTTTATGCCTGTAGTCACAGGGGGAGGTAGAGACAGGAGGATCAGAAGTTCAGGGTTATGTCCTCAACTGCATCAGTGTTTGTGACCAGCGTGTGTACATGAGACTCTACTCTCAAAATAAGCAAGCAAGCAAAGAAGTTCATGGCCATCTTCAACTCTATAGTAAGTGTTGAAGCCAGCCTGGGGGTACATGAGACTCAAAAAATAAAATAAGGTTAAAATTTTAACATGACCCCTCTATCCCAAAGAACAGAATAAAGTTAATTTTTTAAAAAACTTACTTCTTTTATGCATGTGGATGTTTTACATGCATGCATATCTGCACCACATACCCCCCAGAATTTAGAGGAGGGTGTTGGATATCCTGGAACTGTGAGCTACCAGATGGATACTGGGAACTGAACCAGAGTCTCCTGCTACTCTTAACTGCTGAGCCATCTATAGTCCCAAAGTTAAATTTATTAGAAAAGGTGGAGTGTACTTGAGTAGTAGAATTCCTGCTTAGTGTGCACGATGCCCTGGTTCAGTGTCCCTAGGGTAGAGAAATAAAAACAGACAACAATAGTGGGTTGAAAAAAAAACAAACAGATATTGGCTCAATTTCCAGTTTGGTATTTCTGGGTAAAATGCTTGGAGCTTGATTTTCTTATGTGGAACTAGAGGAAGCCTAAGGCTCCTTCCTCGGTTCTGATGTGCCCGTCTGAAGAGGCACAAGAGTATAGCAGTGTCTGAAATCCATTTTCTGAGTGTCTTTTAAGTCCACTGTTTCTCTTCAGGGTCGGGAGGGGGGGCAGCAGAAATGAGATCCAGGATTGCTGAATGCTGTGTGGTCTCCCCTGCTGGCTCTGTCACCAGTAGGCTTCACTGCCACGAAGAGCTGAGGCTTCAGGTGGCCTGTCCAGCTGCCTAAAAGTCCTCTTCCCCGGATGGTGCTGAGAAGGGTGTCCCACTTGAGGTCAGCTGGTTCTGCAGGCATTGGGCTGGGCTGCTCGGGCCTGTGGGTAATGCAGATGACACTCACGATCCGGCCCTTGCTCTCTCTCTAGCTGTAGCATTTGCAAGAAGAAGCAGAATAGACACTTCATTGTTCCAGCTTCTCGATTCAAACTCCTGAAGGTTAGTACTTAGGAGTGGGGTAGAACCCTCTTCTATCTTTTAAGCCTGCTATCTGTAAACTGTGAGGGACAGAGAGCTCAGCGGGACATTTTAAAGGCAGGGCTTTGAGAATTCTTTTTTCTTTCTTTTTTTTTTTTTTTTTTACTTAGACTGAGCCTCAGTGTGTAGTCTAGGCTAAGCCTCAAACCTCTAGTCTTCTTACCCAAGCCTCCCAAGTGCTGGGATCACAGGGTTGGGCTACTATTCCTGGTTGATTCTTTTTCACGGTTTTTGTTTTTGTTTTAAAAGTGTTGGGGCTTGAACTTGGGGGCCTGAGCAATACTAATACTGCTCGTCGCTTTGCCACACCGAGCTCTGTGTCTAAGCTCACAGGAAGGCTTTGACTGATTGGTTGTTTCTCTTTTCAACTTTTTCATTTAAATGCTTTACTTATTAGCGGGTAGGCACATGGCACAGCACACATGTGGAAGTCAAACAGCTTGGTAGAACCAGTTCTCTCCTCCTCTACAGGGCTTTTAGGCCTCACACTCACATCCCAGCTTCAGTGGTCAGCATCCTTACCTGCTGAGGCGTCTCACTAATCCCGAGTTGTTTACTATTTAAATTGATAAATTGTTTTGAGACAGCCAGGCTGCCTCTGGAGGGCTGGGCTCACAGGCATATACCACTATGCCTGCCTTTTGTTTTCCAAAACCTATTTGATATCATTGTAGAAACATTTTCAAATTCAGAAAGTCACAAAAATAAAAGTCATTTTGACAACTGAAGAGTTATCTGAATAACCTGTATTACTTTTGAAAAAAAATGTAAGAGAAATAAAAGCATTCAAAGGTAGTCACTGCTTGTTTTGTTTTGTTTTTTCGAAACAGGGTTTCCTCTGTGTAGCCCTGGCTGTCCTGGAACTCACTTTGTAGACCAGGCTGGCCTCGAACTCAGAAATCCGCCTGCCTCTGCCTCCCTAGTGCTGGGATTAAAGGTGTGCGCCACCACGCCCGGCTACACTTTTTTATTCAGTATTCCTCCTCTTCTCCTATCCCCCTCTCTCTGACTTAGTCTCATGTGTCCAAGGCTGAGGATTGAACCTAGGCTTCATGGGTGCTAGGCAAGCCTTATAATAACTGGGCTATGTTTCTGGCCCTGCACGTATTATTTTTATATAGATATGCATCTAAACATCTGAGTCATATCACATTTACTTATTTTAAATATGGGATCTTGCTCTGTGGCACAGACTGCCGCCTGTGCTTCTAAGAGACACTCCTGCCTCAGTCTCCTAAGTACCTACAACTCCAAGTGCATGCGACCTTGTTGGTTTGAGTGTTATACATTTTTACCAAAATATTACATAAGCCAATGTGCTGGCTAATTTTTTGTTAACCTCACACAAGCTAGAGTTACTAGAGACAAGGGACCCTCAATTGAGAAAATGGCTCCGTAAGACTGGGCTATAGGCAGGTCTGTAGGGCATTTTCTTAACAGTAATTGATGTGAGCGAGGGCCCAGTCCTTAGTGAGTGTGGCCGATTTGAGCAACATAGCTATATCCTGTCTCAGAAAAAAATGATTGTAGTTGGGGAAGCAAAAACTCTTCTGGCCAGGTGTGGTGGCTCATGCCTTTATTCTCAGTGCTTAGGAGGGATCTCGGGGCTGGCCAGGGTCAAACAAAGAAATCCTGTCTAGAAAAACAAAACAAACAGAAAAGCTGTTCTGTTGATAAACTACTTTATCATTTCCTAGTTGAAAAAAAATCATAGTGTTTTCATTTTCTTTCTTTTTGTTAAATTCAGTGTTAGCGAATGCTCGCCAAGCACTGTGTCCCTGAGCTACATCCCCAGGTGTGTCCATGTTTAATCTCCTCACCGAGGACTTGTGCAGGCAACTTCCCTGGCTGGCTTACCCTGTCACCTGTGCATTTGCAGCCATGTACTCCTGGCTTGATCTCATTTACATTAAAAGCACTGGCGGCTCCTATTAAGCACCCAGGGTTGATTTCCAGCACCCACACGGCAGCTCCCTACCATCTGTAACTCTTGTTCCAGAGGATCAGATGCCTTCTTCTGGTCCTGAGGGTGCTGCATGCATGTGGTGCACAGACATACACACATAAAATAATACAATTTCTTAAATGAAATCATGCCAGGAGTGCACTGCTGCAAATACAAGAACTTAGGGGTCCCAGTGTGTGGGGAATTGCAGGCTGGTCTCCAGTCAAGCTGAGGTCTGAACCCCAGTAGTCATAATTCACCTACATGACACGGTAGGCATTCCCTCATGTTCCTGGAACTCCGGCCTCTGCCTAAGGTACCACCTCCCACAGCCCCCACAAGAGAAGCATGGTCAGTAGTCACATAAGCAATGGCCCAAGCTTCTGACCTTCAGGCTAAACTCCTCCCCAGTTACCTAGCAACAGTGAAGACCATAAAAAGGGGTGCTCAGTCCCACCTTGCTCTCTTATTCTTTTGTCCTCTTACCTCTCACTTCTCTCACTCCTCTCTCCTCTTCTCATTCTCTTTGTCTTTTTCTTTCCTCTCCTCTCTCCTTCTTTCTCTTTCTCTCTAGCCTTTCCTCTTCCTTTCTTTCTCTCTCTCTTTCTCTCCCTTCTCTCTTTTCCCTGCATTTCTATAATAAAGCTCTTAAAGAATAATAAAAAAAAAACCACCAGTGATACCCTATTCCTCTTAATCTATGCACCCACCAATTTGATTCCATGTGCTTTGCTCCTGACTAGAATGCATGGCCTACCATCATCAAAATTTGCCACATAGAGATAGGTGTGGTGGTGTATGCCTTTAGTCCCAGCACATAAGAGGCAGAGGCAGGCAAATCTCTGTATTTGAGGCCAACCTCCTTTACAGTGAGTTTTAGGACAGCCAGGTCTTCTGCATCATAAGACTCTTGCTTAAAACACACACACACACACACACACACACACACACACACACACACACACACAGAGAGAGAGAGAGAGAGAGAGAGAGAGAGAGAGAGAGAGAGAGAAGTCTGCCACATGGGTCAGTCCTTGAGTTCTTGCCAGGCAGAAAACACCAATGACAAGTCCAACTACCTTCATTTTTCTTTGTTTGGCCTGTGCTAGAAAATTCTATATCAACTTTACACAAACTAGAATCATCGGAGAGGAGGGAGCCTTATTTAAGAAAAAGCCTTAATAAGATCAGTCTATAGGCAAGCTAGGAGGGCTTGGTTAAGCTTTGAAAGACATGAATCTGTAGGGGCCGAACCTATTCAAACCACCACAAGGGTCTCACTCACCCTGGTAGTTCTGATGTGCCCAGTATGGGTATGAAGAGGCCTTGAAGCTATTATTATAGGAGGTCCTTTGTGCACACATAGCTCCAGTTCAGAAGACCTTGGGGAGCTCGGAGGCGTTCTTCCTGCAGTAGATGGCATACAGTGGCCCAGGAGGAATCATGGGAGAAGTATGAACAGCACAGTAGTAGTAAGAAGTCTGGCTGCAATGAACTCAGTGGTTAAGAGCCTGAGTGTGAGTCAGGATCCAGTGTTTCTGATTTCCTAGAGCACCAACAAACATACACAAAATTAAAAATAAATCTTAAAAAAAACATTTTTAGGGCCGGGCGTGGTGGCACACGCCTTTAATCCCAGCACTTGGGAGGCAGAGACAGGCAGATTTCTGAGTTCGAGGCCAGCCTGGTCTACAGAGTGAGTTCCAGGACAGCCAGGGCTATACAGAGAAACCCTGTCTCGAAAAAACAAACAAACAAACAAAAAACATTTTTAGGGGAAAACTCAGGTGCTGTAGTCCTAGGGATCTGCTGCCCTCTTCTCACCTTCATGGAGCCAGACACATACTAGGTTCATAGACATACATGTAGTCAAAACACACAAATACATAAAATGTAATAGATACATTTTTTTTGTTTGTTTGTTTTGTTTTTTTCGAGACAGGGTTTCTCTGTGTAGCCCTGGCTGTCCTGGAACTCACTCTATAGACCAAACTGGCCTCGAACTCAGAAATCCGCCTGCCTCTGCCTCCTGAGTGCTGGGATTAAAGGTGTGCGCCACCATGCCCGGCAATAGATACATTTTTTAACATTTATTTATTTTGGGTTTTTTTTTCTTGAGATAGGGTTTCTCTGTGTAGCTCTGGCTGTCCTGGAACTCACTTTGTAGATCAGGCTGGCCTCGAACTCAGAAATCCACCTGCCTCTGCCTCCCGAGTGTTGGGATTAAAGGGGTGGGCCACCACCGCCTGGCTATTTTTAAACATTTTAAATATATGGAGCTAGAGAGATGGCTTAGTGGTTAAGCACACTGGGTGCTCTTTGAGAGGACTCAGTTTCAATTCCCAGCAACCATAAAGTGGCTCACAACAATCTGTAATGGTATCCGTTGCACTCTTATGGTGTGTTTGAAGACAGCTATAGTATACTCATATAAATATAATAAATCGCCAGGTGTGGTGGTGCACAGCTTTAATCCCAGCACTCGGGAGGCAGAGGCGAGTGGATTTCTGAGTTTGAGGCCAGCCTGGTCTACAAAGTGAGTTCCAGGACAGCCAGAGCTATACAGAGAAACTTTGTCCATTTTTCATTCATATCGTCCATTAAGAGTACTAACTGTGGGGCTGGGTAAATGGCTCAGTGGTTGAAAGCACTGGGTGTTCCTCCAAAGGAGCAGGGTTCAATTCCCAGCACCCACGTGGAAGTTCACAACCGCCTGCAACTTTAGCTCCAGGGGATCTGACACCCTCACACAGAAGTATATGCAGGCAGAACACCAATCCACATAAAATTAAATCATTTTAAAAGAGGCCTCAGGACTTAATGCCTGGAAGTAACACTAGCTACAATGGTCTGGGCCCTCCCACATTAAAAAAAAGGAGACAAAACTAACTCTTTGCCTATGATATGTGCCAAAGAGTTTTATAGTCAGTAGTGCCCTTAAGATCTTGGCCACTGTTTTCTTTAGACACAGAGATCCCAGTTCCTCAGGTCTCTCATGGGTGAGTCTTCTGTTTGACATCAGTGGAGGCCTGAGGATGGTTTGTTCACTGTGCATTTGGCATAAGAGATTCTCAGACTGTCATGCTCCGGTGTGAATTGTGTCTGGGGATACAGATGGGTCCCTTACTTCAAGAGACTTTCGGTCTTTTCTAGAAATCAGGAGCTGTCCCCCAAAACCCAGAGAACTGTACAAAGGGGCACTACCACTAACCTTTCAAAAGATTGACTTTTAATAACATTAAATGATCGATGTGTCTATTTGTCGCTGTTCTCCCAGGGTGCTGAGAGCATAACCACATACAGGTTTAACACGCACAAAGCCCAGCACACCTTCTGCAAGAGATGTGGTGTCCAGAGCTTCTATACTCCTCGCTCCAACCCGGGGGGCTTTGGTGAGTAAAGGGAGTGTCTGTGGGCTTGGGACCCCAAGGTGCCTAGGGTGCTTGTGGTTGGACAGATGGTCCTGGCATGCGTCAGAAGAACAAGACTCCTCTGGTGAGCTCTGGTCCAGTGTCTGGGCCTATGTTTATGGTAAAGCTGTCCATCTATAGGTGGTTTTTATCACTGGTATTGTTGGGCTGTGGGGAGACCTTCAACATACAGAGAAGATCAGTAGGATGGGGTGCAGAGAGGCTGGGTGGTTAAGACCACTGGCTGTTCTTCCAGAGGACCTATTCCCAATCTCTACCTGTGACTCCAGTCTTGGGAATCTGACACTTGCATGCATGTGGTGTACCAACCTATCTGCAGGCTAAACACCTATACGCATAAAAAATAAAAATAAATTTAAAATAAAAAAACCAAGATGGGTGGGAAATGGGCCTCTGGTAGGAAAAGGCCGCTGGAGCAGTGACAGTGTAAAGGAAGGGAAGAGGCCAGAATGATGGCTGTTGCTGATATTTTACACCAACAAAAGTAAGGGCTATGGCTGTCGCTCAGCGGGAGAATGAACACTTGCCTGGCATGCATGATCCTCACCCTGTCCCTAAATAGATAAATAAAAGTTTAGTTTGTTCCAGAAAAAAATAGTCCTCTACAATGGCTACTGCACTGCATGGATTATACACTTGATTTCATGTCACAGTTAAAAAAAAAGGGGGAGGAAGAGGAGGAAGAGGAAGAGCCAAGTATGGATATGGTGGTGAGCATCTTTGATCCCAGCACTCAGGAGGCAGAGGCAGGTGCATCTCTGTGAGGTCTAGGCCAGCCTGGTCTACAGAGTGAGTTCCAGAACAGCCAGGGCCACATAGTGGGACCCTGTCTCGGAAAAAAGCAGCAAGAAAACAAGGTATACTAACCCAGCCCTTGAGAGGTGAAGGCAGAGTGATCAGAAGTTTAAAGTTATCTTCAGCTATGTAGCTACTTTGTGGTTAGCCTAGGCTAGAGACCCCCCTGCCCCCGCATCTCAAAAATAAAGATATGGGGGACCCGGAAAGTCAGCTCAGTGGTTAAGTTCTCTGGGTGATCTTGCAGAGGACCTGGGTTTGGTTTCCACCTCATAACCATCTGTACTCTCAGGAGTTCAGTTCCCTTTCTTGTTCTTTGCAGGCACCAAGCATGCATGTATGCATATATGTGGTACACAGACATGCATGAAGGCAAAACACCTTTACACAGAAGATAAATATATTTATTTAAAAAGAAGTAAGAGGAGCCTCTAGAGCCCTCTCCAGGCCCTGCTTGACCTGGAGGTGGTGTGGATACAACCTGCCCTTAGGGTAACTGGAGACTGACTGTCCCTGTGTCATAGCCCCATGGGAAGCTATGGGTGCAGCTGTGGCTATGCCTATGCCTGCCTTCTGTCAGAGAGGAGAAGGCATGATGTCATGCTAGTCTCCTGATCCCAATGCCTTCAGCTACTGCTGCTGGTTCCTGGTCCACTAAGTCCTGGTACCTTGGAACAAGAAAGGGGTTTTTGTTGTTGTTCATTTGTTGGGTTCTTTTGTGTTATATAGTTATAAAGTCCTGTATAAATTGGGAAATACTTAATTCCTTATGTAAACCCAGGAAAAGTCTGAGAATTTTCCAGGCTGCCACACAAAAGAGATTGTGCCAGGTCTGAACCTTCCTAATACTTTCCATGTTAATGGCCCCCACGCATTTGTATTAGGGACTGAAGACGGGACCTTGTACATACTAGGCAAGTGTTTTACCACTGAGCTCTGCCCCATGCCTGGTGTGGTTTTGAGTGCTGTGTAGCATTGGCTGACCCTCACTCGGGGCCCCAGATCTTCATGTGGGAGGTGAGGGCCATAAGCCGAGCGCTGAGGGTGCAGGCCGACTAGAGCAGTGTTGGTAGTCAGCAGGCCACAGGTCATCCTCCTGAGCTGCCACGGAGGTGGGACAATGGTGCTTGCTGGCAAGGGCTTGGCTGACACATTCTCTGCTCTCACCCACACTTGGAACCCCTCTCTCTGTTCCACTTGCCCCCAGGCATCGCCCCCCACTGCTTGGACGAAGGCACTGTGCGGAGTGTGGTCACTGAGGAGTTCAATGGCAGTGACTGGGAGCAAGCCATGAAGGAGCACAAGACCATCAAGAACATGTCTAAGGAGTGAGCGGCTGTGTGTCACTGTGCAGGCCTGGACTACCATCTCCCCATGTCTCTGTGGTTCACTCCAGCCACCATTTCTTTAGGCAGCTCTGCCCTAACCCAGGTTTCATGTAAGAAACTTAACCTTCTCCCTTCCTACCAACTTTTGTGTGATCTTTTAGAAAATAAATATTTCTGACATTAATGTTATTACTATGACATATTTCTTTGAACTTTGACTTTTGCTTCTGAGGCTTATCACTTCAGATCAGAGTAACACAGTGGGCCCAATTAAGATGCCTGCAGCCACACTGAGAAGAGACAAGACTCAAACAGCAGTTACAACCAGAAGACTGAATGATTACAGTTCGTGTGAGTTGTGAAAACGCGGACTCTGGGTGCTCAGGGTGCACAGGGCTAGTCCAGGAGGGCCTGGGAGCCAGTGACATGCGGTTTTAGTTTATTCCTTAGCTACTCATGTATTTGATTATTTTTGTCACAGTGGGCTCTTTGTTGGCAGTCTTTTTCTTTTTCCCCTCCCCTACCCCCAATAGTTTCATCATGTAGCCCAGGCTGGCCTGTGTATGAATGCCTCTGCCCCCTGTGTGCTAGGTTATAAGCATGCACTACTGTGCCTGCCCACATTTTTTTAAAATAAGGTAAAACATCTTCTTTATTTTGATTTTCTGTCGTCAAGTGCTGTGGTTAGAAGCTAGGGCCACATGCATGCTAGGCAGCAGCCTTAGCCACTTCTGTTCTCTCTGTGTGGTAAGACAGATGTAACATAAAATATAGCATCTTAACCACACATGGGAACACAGGTTATACATATGAACACACACCACACAAATATACATCCACAAAAAATAAAAAAGGACAATTTGGTTACTCACCAGCTGAGGTTTTAGTATCAGAAGGTTGGCTTTTATTATAAAGGTGATTGAGAAACTGAAAACAGCTTTGAATAAGACAAAGCCAGGCCATTCTACAAAAGTTATAATACTCATATTTATTGAACACTTAATAGTTTCCAGGAACTATTTAATGCAGTTGAATGAATAACTCAGTGTTTTCTTTTTATTTATTTTTTGTTTTTTTGTTTTTTGTTTTTCGGGACAGGGTTTCTCTGTATAGTCCTGGCTGTCCTGGAACTTACTATGTAGACCAGGCTGGCCTCGAACTCAGAAATCCGCCTGCCTCTGCCTCCCTAGTGCTGGGATTAAAGGCGTGCGCCACCACGCCAGGCATGTTTTCTTTTTAAAATTAGCAAAGTTTTTTAGTTTCACTACAGCATTTAAAAATTAAGCTGGGTATGGTGGCTCATGCTTTTAATCCCAGCACTTGGCAGGTAGAGGCAGGCAGATCTCTGAGTTCGAGGCTAGCCTGGTCTACAGAGCTAGTTTTAGGACAGCCAGGGCTACACAGAGAAACCCTGTCTCCCAAGGGGGGCAAATCATTAGTGCACATCTCCATATGCTATAGCCTGCCTTAACAAATGTTTATTGCCGGGCGTGGTGGCACACGCCTTTAATCCCAGCACTCGGGAGGCAGAAGCAGGCGGATTGAGGCCAGCCTGGTCTACAAAGTGAGTTCCAGGACAGCCAGGGCTATACAGAGAAACCCTGTCTCGAAAAAAACCAAACCAAACCAAAACAAAAAAACCCACAAATAAGCCGGGAGTGATGGTGCACGCCTTTAATCCCAGCACTCGGGAGGCAGAGGCAGGCGGATTTCTGAGGCTTGCCTGGTCTACAAAGTGAGCTCCAGGACAGCCGGGGCTATACAGAGAAACCCTGTCTCAAAAAACAAAAAACAAACAAACAAACAAAAAACAAAAAAAAAAACCCACAAATGTTTATTAAGTACTTGGGTATGTGCAGTACTTCACAGAGAGGTTTGGGGGAAGCCACATGATGGGAAAATAAAGGGACAGAGAGAGACAGGGAGCCAATGAAAAGCCTGCAAGGGAAGAGTCCCCAGAAGAGGTTACCTCAGAAAATGCAATGCTTTTACAACTTGGCACTAAAAGCATGGCACCGAAGCCAGATCCCAGGAACCCTTGGTGGGAAGAGAGCACCCACTCCTGAAAGTTCTCTGAGCTCCATATGTTTCTAGGGGAGACTATACATCAAAAAGACTATCAAAGTCAGTCCTAGGGCTACACAACCCACAGAAACTGGATTTTCGGAACAAACTCCATGGTTGCCCATGTCTGTAATCTCAGTATTCAGGAGGCAGAGTCAGGAGGATTGTGGCAAGCTCCATGCCAGTCAGTCTAAAGAACAAATTTCAGATAGTCCAACTTTACAGTAAGACATATTATGTCTCAAAAATAAACAGACAAAGGTGAAGTGGAAACGTAAAGGTGCTTTGGAGGGCTGGTGAGATGGCTCAGCAGGTAAGAGCACCCGACTGCTCTTCCTAATAAGTGAATCCTTGGACCGGAGAGAGCAGGGACTGAGCGAGCAGGGCTGGCCAGAGAGAGGGGGGCCCGACCGGAGTGAGCAGGGTTGACCGGAACAAGCGCAAAAAAAAAAAAAAAAAAAAAAAAAAGGTTCTTTGGAAAGTCAGTTGTGATGGATGGTGTTTTGCTGGGGCAGACACGTGAAGGAGTGTTTTCCTGAAGTGGACACAGGTGAAAGCCTAAGGCAGACTTGTGAAGGACCATTTTGCCGAAGCAGACACAGGAGAAAGAATGTTCTGTTAAATAAGGCACATGAAAGGACACTCAAATATTGGTCCACCTTACATTGCATAGTTGAGCTACATTTATCAGGCCTCCATAGAGAGAAACACACCCCAAAACTGATTGACAGAGTGATGTCAGCTGAGACAGATTCCAGTGCTGAGGTAAGACCTGGGAGGACATGTGATGTTTGGAGGGTATAAATAAGACTCAAGGGACAGTGACAGAGGCGGAATTTGGCTTGCCTATAAAGCTAGCTGTGCAACGCTCGTGGGTCTCTCATCTTCTGTTGATTTTCGATTCCTAGAGAGAGGCACAGCCCAGAACTTCTCCGGGTGTTCCCGATGATCTACTGACTAGAGCCAAGGCTGAGGTCTGGCTGTCTCTGCTAGGTAGTGCCACTGCTGCTGATTTCTGTCTGCTGTCCCGACTCTACAGAACAGGACTGCTGTTATATCTGTGAAGGGTGTGCGAGTGGATCTGAACTGCCGATTTAGGCAGGTAGATCTCTGTGAGTTTGAGGCCAGCCTGAACTGCAGAGTGAGTTCCAGGACAGCCAGGACTACACAGAAAAACCCTGTCTTGAAAAACCAAGAAAAAAAAAATCCCATTAGTAAAGCCTTGTGCCCTGTAACTCTGTTTTCAGCTGGCACCAGGTCCTTGAAGAACTCTTATTTTGAAATGGTGGCTAATTTTAAGATCTTTCTATAATGTAGTATTGTGAGTGCATTCAATTGAAATTGGCCGCCAAGTTTGGGATTGCTCAGTTTAATGCCAGTGTTTTTTACTATGTGAGGACAAAAGGTACAAAAAGGACAAAGGACAAAAGAAAGTATTTACTTGCCCTTATGGTTCCAGAGGGTTAAAGTCCAGGCACAGTGACAGGCCCATCTTGATCTATGAGCAAGACCCTGATTTCCATGTGGTAGTTTGGTCTTACGAAATTGGACTGCTTGGACCCTGTTTATGGTGCTGTGGTTAGCATTTGTGGGATTCTGATATTGGCTTAGGAAATCATCTGTAAACCCTTTTCCACTGGTGGTTTAATCTATTCTGTCTTAGAAACTTTCTGCTTCCTTATTTTTTTAAAAAAAATTATTTATTATTATATGTAAGTACATTGTAGCTGTTTTCAGATCTCATTTCAGATGGTTGTGAGCCACCATGTGGTTTCTAGGATTTGAACTCAGGACCTTCAGAAGAGCAGTCAGTGCTCTTACCCACTGAGCCATCTCGCCAGCCCCCTCTGCTTCCTTATTTTAATTTAGCATTTTCATATGCTGGCTTATTCTCTCCCCCTCTCTCTCTCTCCCTCCCCCTCTCTCCCTCTTCCTCTCTCCCTCTCTCTCCCCTCCTCCTCTCCCTTCTCTCTCTCCCCTTCTCTTTCTTTCCTGGAGCTGAGGGCTGAACCCAAGGCCTTATTCTTGCTAGGTAAGTGCTCTACCACTGAGCTAAATCACCAACTTATGTTTATTTTGTTTCATTTCTCAAAGAGAGTGCATCCTTTCTACGATTTTTGTTGTTCCCTTTTTTTTTTTTTTTTTTTTTTTTTTTTTTTTTTTTTTTTTTTTTTTTTTTTTTTTTTTTTTTTTTTTTTTTTTTTTTTTTTTTTTTTTTTTTTTTTTTTTTTTTTTTTTTTTTTTTTTTTTTTTTTTTTTTTTTTTTTTTTTTTTTTTTTTTTTTTTTTTTTTTTTTTTTTTTTTTTTTTTTTTTTTTTGGTTTTTCGAGACAGGGTTTCTCTGTGTAGTCTTAGCTGTCCTGGAACTCACTCTGTAGACCAGGCTGGCCTTGAACTCAGAAATCCGCCTGCCTCTGCCTCCTGAGTGCTGAGATTAAAGGCGTGCACCACCATGCCCGGCTAATAAACTTTTTTTTTTAAAGAAGTATTTATTTTATGTGTTAGTACCATATCTAGCCCCAGCTATGATTTTATTTTCTATTTGAGTTAGGGTTTTGTTTTGGATGGTTGCTGCTGCTGCTGTTGTTGTTTTCTGAGACAGGTCTTGTGCTAGGCTGGCTTTGAACTTGCAGTCCTCCTACCTCAGGCTGTCTAAGATTATAGGGCTGTGGCACCATACCTCATCTGATGCTCTTTGATTATGGTCACACACTGTGAACAGAGAAGTCTTTGGTCTGCCCCACTCACTCCAGTCAGCCCCGCTTGCTCTGTCCCTGCTCTCTCTGGTCCAAGGATTCATTTATTATTATTCATAAGTACGCTATAGCTGACTTCAGACACACCAGAGGAGGGCGTCAGATCTCATTACAGATGGTTGTGAGCCACCATGTGGTTGCTGGGAATTGAATTCAGGACCTCTGGGAGAACAGTCAGTGCTCTTAACCACTGAGCCATCCCCTCAGCCCTCTCCTCCTCTGTCTTTTGCTTTGAAGGCTATTTTTTTATTTATAGCCAAGGTCTCCTGAATTCCAGGGTAGCCTTCCAGCAGGAACCAGGCAGAGCACAACCTTGAAGTTCTTCTGATTCCTCCCGCCTTCACCTCTTGAATGCTGAGCTTACAGGCCGGCAGCACTAAGCCTGTTTATACAGCACTGACATCAGAGCCAGGGCTCCCTGCATCCTAGGCAACCACTTCTGAGCTACATCCGCAGCTGTCTGTAGGCTTCATGTTTCCCCTGGATACAATGCTTTCCCACTCCTAACAATCTCAGTGAACCCTGTTATTTGTCCCTCCACGTGGTGACACTGCACCCCTCCCTCAGCATGCCTCTGCTCCAGAAGAGACCTTTAGAATGCTTTTATCTCCCTCCTATCATGACAACTGCAGAATATTAATGAAGCAAATTGAAAGGCAGTCTGGTTATTGGATTTAAGCTTGGTCTCTGCAGATCTTAACTACAACCCCTGGAGAGAGTGTTTTTGAGAGAGTTGTGCTGTTCTGGCCTCCCCTGTTACTCACAGGTTGAATGAGGACCTGGAAAGCTTAATGAGGCCAATGTGAGTTTGTTTATGTTTGGTTTGGCTTTTATAGAGAAGGTCTTGCCATGTAGCTCAGGGTGGCTTTAAATTTGAAATCCTGCTTCAACATCCTGAGAGTGCATCACCATGTGGGCTCTTTCTATGGAGTCCTGGTTGTCCTGGAACTTTGCTATGTAGACCAGGCTGCCCTATTATTATTATTATTAGTAATAGTAGTAGTAGTAGTAGTAGTAGTAGTAGCAGTAGTAGTTTTCAAGTACTGAAAACCCTGATTTTTCGAGACAGGGTTTCTCTGTATAACCCTGGCTGTCCTGGAACTCACTCTGTAGATTAGCTTGGCCTCAAACTCACAGAGATCCACCTGCCTCTGCCTCCCGAGTGCTAGGATTAAAGGTGTACACCACCACTACCTGGCTTACTTTTTTTTTAGCAAATGAAAGCTGCTTGGCGGTTAATGAGTTCCACTTATGGACATGGGATTTTTTTGGGGGGGGGGTTCGAGACAGGGTTTCTTTGTGTAGCCCTGGCTGTCCTGGAACTCACTTTGTAGACCAGGCTGGCCTGGAACTCAGAAATCTGCCTGCCTCTGCCTCCTGAGTGCTGGAATTAAAGGCGTGTGCCACCACACCCGGCTGGACATGGGATTTTATTGTGGCCCTGTCCCCTTCTGGAGCCTTTCTCACTGATATCAAGACACCTCTTCCAGCATGAGCTCTACTTCTTGGATTTCCCCACTCTATTCTTTCACATAGATCTTACACTTGTGTTGTTTTTAAAGCAAAATCCCAAACATTCAATTTACCAAATGAAGACTCAGGAGTCAGATGCTGTAGTGAAAGTGTGCCAGCTCAGAGAGGCAGAGAAAGCACCCAGCTGACCTTCCCACTCTAGCGCAGTCCCAGAAGGACAAAGCTCTTTCTCCTTCTCTTAAATACCCTTTAACTGAAAGACTCTCCTTTCTCTTTTCTGGATTTTCTTTATTTTTTTTTTTTAAGATTTTATTTAATTATTATATGTAAGTACACTGTAGCTGTCTTCAGACACTCCAGAAGAGGGCATCAGATTTCATTACGGATGGTTGTAAGCCACCATGTGGTTGCTGGGATTTGAACTCGGGACCTTTGGAAGAGCAGTTGGCACTCTTAACCACTGAGCCATCTCGCCAGCCCCCTGGATTTTCTTATATTCACTCCCTGTCAACTGGTTGACTGCTCTGCCACTTGACCTATATTGTTGACTTTATTTAGCTCTTGTTTATATAGAAAGCTCTTGGGTTAAAGGTATGTACTAGAACTGAGCCACACCACAAGAAACATGTTTTCCTGTCTATCTTAGGGTTCACAATGTGATTAAATAGCCTGCAATATACTTACTGTTATAGGTTCATCCCTCCTTCCATCCATCCATCCATCCATCCATCCATCCATCTATCCATCCACCTGTTTCTATTTATTTATATATTTTAAATTAAAATTTTATTTTATATATATGAATACACTGTTGCTGTCTTCAGACACACCAGAAGAGGGCATCAGGTCATGTTATAGATGGTTGTGAGCCACCATATGGTTGCTGGAAATTGAACACAGGACCCCTGGAAGAATAGCTGGTGCTCTTGACTGCTGAGCCATCTCTCCAGCCCTATTTATTTATTTTTGATGTAAGAAAGAACCAAACTGAAGCCATTCTTTTGAACTTTTTTTTAAAAAGATGTATGTATGTATGTATGTATGTATGTATGTATTTATTTATATGTGTGTACATTGTAGCTGTCTTCAGACACCCCAGAAGAGGGCGTCAGATCTGATTACGGATGGTTGTGAGCCACCATGTGGTTGCTGGCATTTGAACTCAGGACCTTTGGAAGAGCAGTCGGTGCTCTTAACCACTGAGTCATCTCTCCAGCCCCCTTGAACATTTTGAATAGGGGTCAAAGAAAGTTTCAGTTTCCAAGACCTCCCTGAGTAACTGACATCCTGGTTGGCAAGTTGAGACTTGAATGCTAGGCAAGTCATCCTGCCACAGTTGAAAAACCTAACCAATGGGAACAGGGTAAGTATACTACAAAGACATATACCTAAGGAAGTACTACATCCTGATTGGTGGGAAAATGTAACTGTCCCTTGGCACTGAGAAACCTTGTCTCAAAAAAACCAAAACAACAACAACAACAAAAAAATTCAGGCAGTGGTGGCACATGCCTTTAATCCCAGCACTCAGGAGGCAGAGGCAGATGGATTTCTGAGTTCGAGGCCAGCCTGGTCTACAGAATGAGTTCCAGGACAGCCAGGGCTACACAGAGAAACCCTGTCTCGAAAAACAAAACAAACAAACAAACAAACAAACAAACAAACAAACAATGCAGTTAGCTCCAGAGCCTGTGCTGTTGTTCCTGACCTGTCTGTTTCAGGGAAGGAGACTCCATTTGTCTGTATCTGGAATCTCTTGGGTGTTGTTGCTTCTCCCATGAGGAAGTGCTCTTGAGTAGTGACTAAAGGGTAAAATGATTGGGATGGTTTTGTTCTGTGTGGGGGTGAGGCTCCACCTATCCTCCTCACCTGATTGTTTTCCTGAAGGAACCCCTGGAATTTTCATATCAGCTCCAAGACTCAGGACTTAGCACACAGTCTTTCAACTGGCTGTTTGTGTCCCTGGGAAGGACCTTCATTTTGGGAAGACAAGGTCTCTCGGTGTAGTCTGCACTGTCCTGAATCAGCTGCATGAACTTAAATTTCAAGCCTACCTCTGCCTCCCCAAGTGCTCAGAAATGAACATCTTTGGCCACCATGCCTGCCTCTGGGGAGAGGGGCTGCATCTCCCTGGAAGAAGACCTGTGTTAGGATAATTTGTAGCTAGGTATTTTTTCCTCTTGTCACAGGCTTACCCAGGGCCACATTTCACTGGTGGGTACCTTCACCTGCCAGCATCTGTGGCTGCCCCTGGGAGCCTCAAGAGCCCCCACTCTCCCTCCAGTTCCTTTCCTTTGCTCTCTGGGCACCAAGAAGATGTTATTTTCTGAGCTTCTCAGAACCCCAAATGAGCATGTTCAAGGTCATGTTGTCCATGCCTGTCCTCTCTGCTGTGATGTTCAGAGTCCTGCCTCTGAGTTGTAGCTGTTGACCTGTATGTGAGTGAACATGGATGGGGTCATGGAGGGTGTGAGCAGTCAAACCTCCCTGAAGAACAGGGAATGAAAACTCATACTAACCAAATTCATCGGGAAGCAGATGTCTAACAGCCGCATATGTCTGGCTCAACCTTTGTATTGTGTGACTTCACTTCAACCTTGTTTGGGACACAAAGATGTGCACCTTGTGTGCACTAGGCATGCCCTCATACCACAGAACCCCACATGTGCTGCTGGAACGCCTCAGCTCAGATTCTAGACTGGAATTCTCTGTCTCTCTCTAACTGTACATACAAAATTTTTTGCTTTTGTAGAAACATAATGGTGTAATTATGGAAAAGCAATACTTGATGTTTCAACTCTGATCCTGCAGCATGAACACATTAAATCAGTCTTTGGAGTATATTGTTAGAATGTTAGATTTTTATTTACTGTGTATAAGTGCTTTGCCTACACTTATGTATATGTACCACATATGTGGCTGATACCCCTAGAGGGTAGGAGAGGATATTAGATCCTTAGGAATGGCAATTATAGGCAGTTGTGAACCACCATGTGGGTGCTAAGAACTGAACTCGCTGTCGGAGCAGCGGGTGTTCCTAACTGCTGAGCCATCTCTTCAAGCCCCGTAATAATTGATTCTACACATTTCTTTTTGAAGAGCCAGTAAGTTGTGAGTAGCTATGAGACTACAAATGTATGTGGCTTGATTAGCACCTAGCTTACATCTGACAGTGAATCTGTAACAGTGAGATGGCTCAGCAGGTAAAGGTACATGTGCCTGTCCCTGGAACAACACATGATGGAAGAACAAGACTCCTGAAGGTTTTCCTGACCTACACACACACACACACACACACACACACACACACACACACACACACAAATAAATGTAAACAAAATTTTAAATTTCTGTTTGATTTGGTGACTTTCATAAGAAATCATTAAATTAGCCGGGCGTGGTGGCACACGCCTTTAATCCCAGCACTCAGGAGGCAGAGGCAGGCGGATTTCTGAGTTCGAGGCCAGCCTGGTCTACAAAGTGAGTTCCAGGACAGCCGGGGCTATACAGAGAAACCCTGTCTCGAAAAACAAACAACAACAACAACAACAACAACAACAACAACAAAAAGAAATCATTAAATTATTTTTGGCTTGGAATTAGGGCAGGATTTCCATCAATTTCTGAAACATTCCTCAACACATTTCTGCCGTTTTATTCTATGTATCTATGAGAATAGGCACTGTCACTAATGACTATAAAATCAGCTGATTTTATAGTCAGTATCAGTCAATGTCAATCACCAATCATCTCTAACAAATGTTAAGGATGCTGTGCCTTGCAGCATCAAATACTCAGCCAGAATTTAATTCATTATGTAAAGTAAACAATCATGTCCATCTCAGCCTGCAGATTCAGTATTCAGTAAGTAGTAAAATTCTATGTATACCAAGGAATTATTTTAAAAGATATATGATATATTGTTAGTAAATGCTAGATTTCTATACTTATTTATATACCTGTATATCTGAGGATGTGTAAAACTTTCTCAGGTGAAGTGGAGTCATGAGTGGAGACTGTGAGCAACCCTACCTCACAGAAGGAGCTCAAGAAGAGAAATCGCATCATCAGGCGAATCAGCAAATAAATGTCCCACTAAAATATTCCTTCCTAGATATTTTTTTTTTTTTTTTTTTTTTTTTGGTTTTTCGAGACAGGGTTTCTCTGTATAGCCCTGGCTGTCCTGGAACTCACTTTGTAGACCAGGCTGGCCTCGAACTCAGAAATCCGCCTGCCTCTGCCTCCCGAGTGCTGGGATTAAAGGCGTGCGCCACCACGCCCGGCTCCTTCCTAGATATTTATGTAGTATTTATTTTTGAATGAATCTCTTTTAGCCTGGGTTGGTTTTAAACTTGCTACATAGCTAAAGACTATCTTAGATTTCTGATCATCCTGCCTCCAGTGCCCAAGTGTTGGCACACACATTTATACTGTACTAGAGACCAAACCTAGGCACACTCTCTCAGCCGAGCTTCTATCCCCAACTTCTTTTTTTTTGTTTTTTTGTTTTTTTTTGTTTTTTTGAGACAGAATTTCTCTGTATAGCCCTGGCTGTCCTGGAACTCACTTTGTAGACCAGGCTGGCCTCGAACTCAGAAATCTGCCTGCCTCTGCCTCCCAAGTGCTGGGATTAAAGGCTTGTGCCACCACGCCTGGCTACCCCCAACTTCTTAATTTGTGAACATATAGTAAAACAAATACAAACAGGTACAAAATAATTCTCAAATCATTATAATTCTTTTATGCATCTTTTTAATGTCTCAGATTTGAAAACATTTTTCATAGGTTGTACTGTGTGTATATCATAAAAAAAATCAAGGGGTATTGTCAACAAGATAACATTTCTCACTTCAAAGAGGATTTGAGGTAGTTTATCCTGGGGTGAAATATGTGCCAGTGTACCAGGACACACATTAGGTCACCTCAGTTCCATGTCCCAATGTGGAAACAGTTCCATGAAAAAAAATTTTTTTAAAGATTTATTTTATTTATTATATGTAAGTACACTGTAGCTGTCTTCAGACACTCCAGAAGAGGGCGCCAGATCTCGTTACAGATGGTTGTGAGCCACCATGTGGATGCTGGGATTTGAACTTATCACCTTCGGAAGAGCAGTCCGGTGCTCTTACCCGCTGAGCCATCTCACCAGCCCCCATGAAGTTTTTTAACAGCAGCACCACTCAAGTAATACAGGGGCACTTCTCACACACACAGTCACACAGGGGCACTTGTCACACACACAGTGGGAACATCAGGTAGGCTGATCACAGGGAAGCAAGGATGCAAGTCATCTCAGCTGGACGCCTCAGATGCTATCTGAAAGAACCCCCTAGCCTTTTGGTTGGTGGGAACTAGGGAGCTGCTTCTGTATTCCCAAGTGTTTACCCAAGGGTCACAAAGATGCTAGTCAGATACAGAAGTGGGGGACAGTTTGCAAGGTGTCTAAGGGCACCCCAGTATAACCTGGTTCTGGACATGCAGCCTTTCAACTTCTGCATCATTGCTAATCAGTGAATCAGCCTTGCAGAGGGCTCAGTGCAGGAACATAGTACAAGAGGACTCTTCAGAGACAGGCTCCACAGGCATGGGGAAGCTCTGCTTGTTTACACCTGTGGCTACAGTTCTCCCCCCCCCCCCAAAGCAGGCTAAGAAAACTATTTGTTCATTATCATGTAGATTTTTACATGTGGGTATATTGCTTTATGTAAATGTGGTTTTATCACTATTTGTCCTATTAGGATGATCATAACTATTTGAGGTTTTTTTTCCTTTTTACTTTTTTTTTTAATTATATTATATGTAAGTACACTGTAGCTGTCCTCAGACACTCCAGAAGAGGGAGCCAGATCTTGTTACGGATGGTTGTGAGCCACCATGTGGTTGCTGGGATTTGAACTTATCACCTTCGGAAGAGCAGTCGGGTGCTCTTACCCGCTGAGCCATCTCACCAGCCCCCTCTTTTTACTTTTTTAAGAGACTCATTACGTAGCTCTGGATGTCCTGGAACTCACTATGTTGACCAGGCTGGCCACAAACTTATATCCACCTGTCTCTGCCTTCTGCATGCTGGAATTAAAGGCATATACCACTACACCCAGCTTCCCATATTTTATTTTGTACTGGTTCAATGTTTCACTATCAGAATAATGTTTGTATATTTTCTTTCTTTCTGTCTTTCCTTTCTTTCTTTCTTTCTTTTTTTTGGTTTTTCGAGACAGGGTTTCTCTGTGTAGCCCTGGCTGTCCTGGAACTCACTTTGTAGACCAGGCTCGTCTCGAACTCAGAAATCCGCCTGCCTCTGCCTCCCGGGTGCTGGGATTAAAGGCCTGTGCCACCACCGCTGGCAAAAAAAAAGTATATATATAAAGAAAGGTGCAGGCCCAGCTCCTACTTTGAAAAGGCAGAGAACCAAGATGTTTATTGGCTCCTTAAAGGGAGGGTGCACAGGATCATCACACACACATCAGAATCACCATGATAAGGTACAGCTTCTCTAGACTGTAAAGTTCTCATAAGGGGACACAAATAAAAACCCAAGGAATCGTGGTTGAAGCACCAGAAGACTGTGTGTGTGTGTGTGGGGTGTCTGGATGAACCTGTGCTAGGGTTTGGCAGTGTGCTCAGGAACTCATGTGTCTTCAAAACCCCAGTGTTTAGGGTGAGGACTTTTGGAGGTGACTGGGTTATTTGTTGTAGGCGTGGCTTTGTTCTAAAGGAGCTCTCTGGCTCTTTCTCCCAGTGCCTGACTGCCTTTGCCTCTGAGATGCAGCGGGAGGCCCCTCACCAGCCGTCATGTAGAGTTGGCTATGCTCTTGGACTTCACAGGCTTCAAAACTGTGACCCAAGTAAGCCGCAGCTCTGCAGATGCCCTGTGAGTGGTGTTTCAGCTGCAGGAACAGAAGACTGACCAAACAGCCTGGTCGGGAAGCCATGTAAACATCACACACCTGTGAACTAGTTCTATGGCACATTTACACACATTTGTGGTAAAGACAACCTCCCGAGGCTTTGCTTCATGTCTGGTGCAAATTCTGTTATCATGCAAACTATTGGTAAATTAGTGGGGTGGCTATTATTGTGTTGGTGTAAGCTTGGTTTTGGCAGGTTTTCCCCAGAAGACGAAGCTGGGTTGGGGTGACCCATTGTCCACGTGGCCCCTGTTTGGCAGAGGCTGCTTTGCTGGGGTTTCCCTGGGTCAGGCAGGTAAATCAGTCCAAAGCCTGGCCAGGGGACTTCTTGCCCTGCTTCTCCCTTTTGTTCTGAGGGTCTGACAACTCTCGAAGGCTTCAGAGGAACTGCAGTGAGTTGATTCTCATGTATCTGGAGAAGAGGATGTAGAGGTAGCGGAACCAGAGGAGCTGACTGCGGTGGCAGGACATGGCTTTCTGGAAGAATCAGAGAGGACATGAGGGCACTCACTCTGGGCCTTGTTATTTGCAGACCTTCCCTCTCACCTGCCCGCCCCACTGCCAGTTCTACGACGTTTTTCTTACATTTATAAGTATGTCAGTGCTGGAGTGCATGGATATGTAGTAACCAAGGAGGCCAAAAGAGGGTGACAGACCCCCTGGAACTGGAGTTACAGATGGCTTTGGGCACAGGAACTGAAACCAGATCTTCTACAGGAGCATCGAGTGCTCCTAACTAACCACTGAGCCAACTCTCCAGCCGCTTGTTTTCATTTCATTGATGATGGTGTATATATTTCTAAGTTTCTTAAAATGAGCATGCACCAACTATTTACTTATACATTTTATAATCCCCCAAAAACAAAAACAAGCCGGGTGTGGTGGCGCACGCCTTTAATCCCAGCACTAGGGAGGCAGAGGCAGGCAGATTTCTGAGTTCGAGGCCAGCCTGGTCTACAGAGTGAGTTCCAGGACAGCCAGGGCTATACAGAGAAACCCTCTCTCGAAAAAACAAAAACCAAATCAAAACAAAACAAAAACAAAGCCCAAGTCATTGAAAAGCTAGTCAGCCAGGTGTAGCTGGAATAATCTAGTATGTGGAGCACTGTTGCAGGTAGCAGGGCTTTGAAGAGCCAAGGGATGTGAGGTTGGGGTCACAGTGCAGTGTCCAGGAAATACATATCTTACCTTGGCCTGTGCCACTTCTTTGCTGGTGAGCACAAAGAGAACATCCTGGGGCAACAGTAGAGTCCAGGGCAGATCCAGGAGGAATGCGTACTTCCGAAGCACACTCACGGACTGCAGCGTGAGTACAGAGCACCCTGGGCAAGGAGGGATGGCGGATGGGATCACGCTGCTCTCAGCCAGGTGCTCCCCTGAGCACCCTCCCTCTCCTGGTGGCTGAAGGCAGGCAAGGCAGTTGCTCTTCAGCTTCCAGGTGCTTTGTGGCTCTCTGACCAGCATTTACCAGCATTCTCTCACACGGGAGGACTGCCAGGAGGCAGAAGTGCTCCACAGCTGAGTGTCCTTGCAAGAGGAAGGGGCTGCTAGAGGGCAGAGGAAAGGTGATAAACAGGAATTTCTGAACTGGGAAACTAAAGACTCATTCCAGCTGTGCTCTGACACCAGGTGCTGGGTGAGCTGGCTCTCACCTGTAATCACAGCACTTGGAAGGCAGATACAGGTGGACTGCCATCAAAGTGAAGCCAGCCTAGGCTTCAGAGTGAGACCTCCTTTCAGGGTCTGGCATGGCCTTGGTAGGGGCGGATCCGCCTCTGGATCAGGACCCACAGGCCTTCACAAGCGTCATTGGCTGCTGTGGGCAAAAGGCTTGTTTGCGTAATAATGTACATATGTTTGCATTCCTCTGTTCCAGCTGGTTGACAGCCCTACCAGTTAAAGTTAATTACTCCATCACTAGTCCTGGAGGCATAGGAGTGGCTAGTGTCTCTGCAAAAAGGTAAATGCTGAGATCTACAAGACAGCCCTTAAGGTTATGAAAAGAACTCTAAAACCATGAGTTTGAAAATATAAAATTTCGGGGCTGGAGAGATGGCTCAGTGGTTAAGAGCACCAATTGCTCTTCTTTTTGAGTTCAAATCCCAGCAACCACATGGTGGCTCACAACCATCTGTATAGAGATCTGATGCCCTCTTCTAATGCATCTGAAGATAGGTACAGTGTACTTAGATATAATAATAATAAATAAATCCTTTTAAAAAAGAAAATATAAAATTTCTCAACTATGTAAAATATGAGTATGTAATATAAATTGTGTAAGGAGCTTCACATATCTAAAGGAACTGTGAGCCAACTTGTCAGATACTTAGGAAGGAGATAAAGAGATTTAGAGAATGGTGATCACTGGAGATCCCGTCCTGCTAAGTTTTGTTGTTGTATATGCTTACACAGATTCCTGAATTCAAAGTCAGCCTGGGATAAGGAATTTAGGTCCAGGCTCTGCAGTGGTAGAAATGGTAATTTCTGGGTGAGGTCCCACACAACTAGTTTGTTGTCCTGCGTAACTGAGGCAGGCAGATCTCTGAATTCTTTTGCAACTTAAAAAAAAATGTGCTTGTGGTAACAAAGGGCTGGGATCACCTGATGCAGATTGATAGGATAATCAAAAGAAAGCCCTGGATTGGTATGTAAAATAAAAGATCTGCGGGAGATGAGCTATGCAGGGAACTTTTTAGAACCCCTAGGAGGACTGGCAGAAGCAGAACCCAGAGATAACTGGCTAAAGATCTCCAGAGAAGGAAAAACAGAAAGCAGACTTGAAAGCTGTCTTGAGCCGGGCGTGGTGGCGCACTCCTTTAATCCCAGCACTTGGGAGGCAGAGGCAGGCAGATTTCTGAGTTTGAGGCCAGCCACAGAGAAACCCTGTCTCAAAAAACCAAAAAAAAAAAAAAAAAGAAAGAAAGCTGTCTTGAGCAGAACATAAGCCACCAGCTCAGACCCATGCTTTGACCTGAGTCATTTGTTTCACCAGGTCCCAGACATGCCTTTTCTCAGAACCCCTCTCCAAGGCAAGGCTAGTCCTCTGAAAATGTTTTGGGACGGAAAGTCCTGTAACTGCTCTGGAGTTTGGCTTCCTAGTTGATAAAGTGGTGTTGCCAGTGTAGGCCTGCCTGTCTCACATGGTGGACGAGAGCCAAACCAAAGGGAGGCCAGTGGTGCTCCCAAGGCCTTGTCTGTGGAGACAGCACTCCACTCCCGAGTTTCTTTCTGATCTCATGTCACCCCTTGTGAGGCAGGCCAGCCCAGAACTTTCTCAGAGAAGTTGAGTAGGACATCAGGCAGTGAATGGCCAGTGGGGTCCTGAGCCTCCCAGGGGTTTAGAAAGCATTACTATGTCAAGTTCATCAATGGATCAGAAACCCATGAGGTACTTACAACCTTGTTCATTAGGTGAGTGATGGGAGCTGAGTTTAGACAGACTAACAAAATACTAACAGTGGAAGAGCTACCTTCCTATGAACAAACTAGATACCGACTGAACCTGCCGTGTACACCTTACAATACTGCACAGTCTAGGGCCACCCTGAGTATGTGTCCTTCAGTCCCCAGAGGGACTGTTCTAGGACTGCCACAAATACTTCAATTACTGATGACCAAGTTGACATAAAATGACGCAGTGTTTACACAGAACCTACCCACATCCTCTTGTATACATTAATTCATCTCCAGGTTACTTATAATTTCTTTCTTTTTTTTTTTCCCCCTTGTTCCGGTCAACCCCGCTCGCTCTGCTCGACCTCGCTCGCTCCGGCCAGCCCCACTTGCTCCTGGCCGCCCCCGTACGGCCCCCGCACGGCCCCCCGCACGGCCCCCGCTTGTTTCAGCCAGCCCCGCTCGCTCTGATCGGCTCCGCTTGCTCCCGTTTGGTCCCGCTCGTTCCGGCCGTCCCTGTTCGGCCCCACTCGCTCCGGCGTCCCCGCTTGCTCCGGCTGTCCCCGTTCGGCTCCGCTCGCTCCGGACAGCCTGGCTTGCTCCGGTTGGTCTCTCCGGTCCAAGGATTCGTTTTCTTATTATTCTTCATAATTATGCTGTAGCTGACTTCAGACGCACCAGAGGAGGGCGTCAGATCTTGTTACGGGTGGTTGTAAGCCACCATGTGGTTGCTGGGATTTGAACTCATCACCTTCGGAAGAGCAGTCGGGTGCTCTAACCCGCTGAGCCATCTCACCAGCCCCTACTTATAATTTCTAATGTGAGTAAATACTGTGGAAATAGTTGCTGTATTCCATTGTCTATGACTAATATGGATAGAAGAATCTGCATGCTCAATATAGTTGCCATTTTTTTCTCCTTGCATATTTAGATATATTTTTGTGTGTGCGTGTGCCTGCATGAGGTTATGTGCACCACATTCGTGCACTGGATGTCTGAATGCCCTGGAACTGGTATTATAAGTTGTTGTAGTCTGCCTGATATGGGTACTGGGAACTGAGCCCAGGTCCTTTGCAAGAGCAGTGCTTTTAACTGGGGAACCTGGTCTCCAGCATCCCCTTGAATAAGTTTGCTCCCACGGTGTTAAGTCCATAGATAACATAGAAATGAATAGATAGGGAGGGCTGACAATATCTGCAAATTTCCTTGGTAAGTTCCTTAGAGGGGTAGCGACTGTTATCTATTTGCAAAAAACAGAAACCCAAACAACAAAAGCAGGCCTTCTTTACCTTTAGGCAGCTTCCCTCCTGAGTGCAGGTCCCTAGAGGATGGAGAGGACTAGCATTAGAAGGAGCGTGAGACACCCACTCTCCTGTGTAACCAGGAGGGACCTTCAGAGCAAGGCCTACATGGCCCATGGCCCAGCCAAGCACACGGGACTCCCAGTGGTTTCTATGCATAAGTCAACATCTAAATCTACAGGATTCAATACCTCTGGCTATGGCTGAGGGGACCAGAGTGGGCATTTCCCACACATTTTAAGATTAAGTCTATGGATTATGGAACAATCTGGCCTCTAGTTTTGCTCATTAGTGATGAGAATAACTACCCTTGATTTTTTTTTTTTCTCTAAAAATCAATTAGTGTCCTAGTTAGCTTTCTGTTGCCATGATAAAAACCAAAAGCAACTTTGGGAGGAGAGGGTTTATATCATCTTAAAACTCCCAGATCACAGTCCATCAGGAGGGAAGTTAGGGCAGGAACTTACACAGGAACCTTGAGGTAGGAACTGAAGCAGAGGCCATGAAGTAGTACCACTTACTGGCTTGCTACTTTTGACTTGCTCAGCCTGCTCTCTCATACACCGAGGTCCACCTGTCCAGAGGGCACCACCCACAGTTGGCAGGGCCCTTCCACATCAATCATCAAACAAGAAAATGACCCACAGACTTGCCTACAGGTCATTTTGATGGAGGTTTTTTCTTGATTGACATTCTCTCTTCCCAGATGACGCCAGCTTGTGTCAAACTGACAAAAAGCCACCAGTACAAGCAGAGGTGGAACTAGCTAAGACCTACTCAAGGACCCTACCCACTGTCTGCTGAGGAGCTCCTGGATTTTTTTTCCCACTCTGTAAACCAGGTTGGCCTCGAACTCAGAAATCCGCCTGCCTCTGCCTCCCAAGTGCTGGGACTAAAGGCGTGCGCCACCACTGCCTGGCTTTTTTTTTTTTTTTTTTTTTTTTTTAATTGTAAGTATCTGAGTGCAAATTAACAAGGCTCAATGTGGACCTGGAATGAAATGGAGCCCCTATTCNTTTTTTTTTTTTTTTTTTCCTATCACAATTCATATTTATCGCCCTGGGCTGGGCTGGCTGAGGAGAGGATATGGGTAGTTGATGGGCTGGAGGGTAAACCCACAGGGGAGAAGAGGGCAGGACGAGCCGTGGGAAAGGGAGAGAGCTACGTTGTCTTCCCTAGGTCAATTTTCTTCTGGATGGCCCGAGCGGAGTGGTAGATGAGCGAGTCAATGAGGCCGGCCACTGTAAACATGCCCCCAATGATGGCGCACACACCTGTCAGGAAGTGGGTGAAGGACCTGTGTTTCTCCGTCAGCTTCACCATCATTGGTGAGAGCTCATACAGCACAAAGACCCCCGGCAGGCCCTGGTCACCCAGCAGTCCATTGGCAACCTTCTCGTGCCTGGTCACGGAGAACTGATTCGTCCTCAGCACCTCCCCATCTACCTTCATGTATACTGTGGGCACCACCTTCACAAAGTACTGGAACATCATGGAGGCTTGTTTTTTTAATGAGGGATTTCTCTGTGTCTCTGGACGTTCTGGACCTGGCTGGGACTAAAGGCGTCTACCACTCACCGCCCAGCGCTTTTCAGATTCTGAGCAGCTTCTCAGCAGTTAGATCTGTGTGCGGCAGTGGTGAGTTCTATGGTTCACTCCTGGCCCTGGATGTAGGAGAGAGCGGAATTTTCCCCATCCACACAAACTCATCTTCCAAATCTTTGTTGCACATGCACGTATGTGCACGTGAGGACCAGAGAACTGTGGGTGTTGTTCCCCAGGAACTACCCATCTTGTTTTTGAGATAGGGTCTCTCACTTCCCTGGAACTTGCTGATCAGGCTAGTCTGGCAGGCCAGGGAATCCCAGGGATCTATCTGCCTGCCTGTCTCCCCAGTACTGGGGCCATAAGCACACAGCACCATGCCTGGTTTTTGGTTTGTTTTGTTTCCTACATTGGCTGTAGAGATGAACGTTAAGTTTTCATGGCTCCAAGACTCAGGATACCTCTGTTGTAGGCTTTGGGTATGAGTAGAGTGCTTGCCCGGCACACGTGAAACCCAGGGTTTGTTCCTTAGCACTACATACATTGATGTGGTGGTGCAAGCATTCGGTCCCAGTTCCTGGGAGACAGAGGCATAAGGAGCGGAAGTCTAGGTCATCCTTGATCCACAGTAAGTCTGAGGCCATCCTGGGATACATGAGAACCTGTATCAATAGATATTTGTTTCTTATCTGATGGGTCACTTGCATTTTCCTCCATGACTGCTACATAGAAATCATTCAGGTAGAAACAGCCTGATTCGCTGGGGTTCCCCTCCTCATGCCACACCACAAGTACAATGTCCTGGATTGGCTCACAGAAGTCTATTTTAGGCTGCCTCTCGTTACATTTGCAAAAATATCTTCATCTATAAGCTTTGTCTAAACTCTTAACATTTAATTTCTGCACAGATGGATTTAAAGGAAAAAAAAAAAGACAGTTTGACTTCAGGGTGGGGATGGGTTGAGTTAGGGTCTGCCATATAGCTCAGGCTAGTCTAGAAGCCACTACATAGCTAAAGATAACCTTGAACTCCTGTTTGCTTCCACTTTCCAAGTGCTGGGATTACATATGTGCCGCTGTGCCCAGCTCTATAGTTTGAATGATAACAACAGAAATCATAGTGTGGGGCAGAGAGATGGTTCAGGAGGTAAAGCTGCCTACTGCAAGCCTGATGAGCTCAGAAGCCACCTGAAGGTGCAAGAAGAAATAAGTCCTTCGAGTTATCCTCTGACCTCCACAGGCGCACCGTGTGTGCACCCACATACATCACAAACACACAAATAAATAAATAAGCATGTCGGGCGTGGTGGCGCACGCCTTTAATCCCAGCACTCGGGAGGCAGAGGCAGGTGGATTTCTAAGTTCAAGGCCAGCCTGGTCTACAGAATGAGTTCCAGGATAGCCATGGCTACACAGAGAAACCCTGTCTCGAAAAACCAAAAATAAATAAATAAATAAATAAATAAGCATGAAAAAACCCATGAATGAAAAAAACATAAGAAAACAAGGATTCAGGAAAGGGACTAGAGACAGTTGGTTAGAGGCCAATGGAAAGAGAAGGGCTGTTCCCAAGGACAGAAAGTGTCCAGCAGCACAGAGGAAGGGGTTAGGACTGAAATCGGATAGCCAGGGAAAAGAGTTACTTTTGCTCTATTTCTTTTGTGGTTGTTGTTGTTGTTGTTATTATTATTATTATTATTATTATTATTAGAGATGTATCATGTATTATTATTATTATTATTATTATTATTATTATTATTATTAGAGATGTATCATGTACATTATTAGAGATGTCTCAAGATGTCTTGCCTTGAACTCTCTGTGTAGCTGAGACTGGCCTTAAACTCTTGGGTCTCCATGCTTCTACCTCCCAGGCTTATAGACTTGTACCAATGCATCAGGCTTGGTCTTTCTATTTACAGGGCCTGGCTACCATGAGAGCCAGCCGGGTCTCTGTCTTCAGGAGTGTCATGGAACGTTAGTGCCAATCCAGGCCATTCCCTAGACAGTTTCATGATGACAAAGAGAAAGGCTAAATGGCTGGGATGAATGTTCCCATTTGTCAAAACTAAGAAGCACTTTTTCCTTCTTTTTGGTTTTTGCATTGCTGGGATTCAAACCCTGGGACTTGTGCATACTAGGCAAGTACTTACCCACTGGGCTAGAACCTCAGCCCTGAAACTCTGAAACTTTCTGGCATAGACCTCCTACCATTTATTGGTCTCAAACCATTATTAGAAAGTATCCTGGAGCTGGGTGCCCTGGTCAGGAATTTTTCTGGGGCCAGGCATCAGAACTGGCAAAAGGATACATTTGTTTCTCCCTAACCACCAGCAGATCTTTGGCCTGCAACTCTGAGACTCAACCCATCAGTGTGAAGCTCAGCAACAGTTAAAAGACAAGTCACGCGTAGGATGGTTATTGGGCTCCCATCCCCTGTGAATGAAGACTATGGAGTAAGGCTTAATAGATGTCTGCTATGTCCTGTTTCCCTGGAGCCTGAGTTCTTACTTCATGTAGAAAAGGGATTTTGCAGATGTTACTAAAGATTTCAAGATGAAGAGGGTATTCTGGATAGAGTGGTGAGCTCAATGTAATCACAACAGTCCTTAAAAATGGGGGCACAGCTGGCCATGGTGGCTCACACCTTTAATCCCAGCACTCGGAAGCAGAGGCAGGTGGATTTCTGAGTTCGAGGCCAGCCTGGTCTAGAAAGTGAGTGCTGGGATTAAAGGTGTGCGAGACCACGCCCTGCTAAGAGCAGCCACTCTTAACCACTGAGCCATCTCTCCAGCACCAGCATTTACAACTTTCATCTGCAAGGTGAGAAAGCTACCCTAACTGTAAAGCCACTTGTTACCAGAAGTTCCGTGCCAGTGAGAGTCTCATGAGGCTGCTGGAGTGCTGGAGTTTCAGGAGAAAGGTGGGAAGGCAGGGCACGGTTTGAAAAGTGCTCTTCTCAAGCCTGAGGGTCTAGAACTTCTTCAGTTGATCATACAAAAGATGGAAGGGAATTGAAAGGCGTGGCTGCCCTTCAGTGGGTAGCCTTCTAAAAGCAGACAGCCTTTTAGAGTGGGCTTGGAGCAGAGCTGGAGCCGGAGGCAGCCATGAGGCAAGTAGCAGAAGCTAGCCCAGTGACAGCATGGAGATGCGGCCTTTCCACTGGGAGTGGCAGTCCCTTACCAGGTCAGTGCCATTGGCATGGATGTGCTGGAGGAGGGTACTGGCCACATGCTCCGTGTCCCACTGCACTTTTGGGTCGTCCGGAAACTCCCTGCAAGAGAGAAGCCACCAGAACCCTTTTCAAGGTGAGAATAACCTTTTTTTTTTCCTTTGTTCTTTTCTTTTCTTTCTTTTTTTTCTTTTTTATTTGTTTGTTTTTCAAGACAGGGTTTCTCTGTGTATCCCTGGCTGTCCTGGAACTTGCTCTGTAGACCAGGCTGGCCTCAAACTCACAGAGATTCACCAGCCTCTGCCTTCTGCATGCTGGAATTAAAGGCATGTGCCATCACCAGCACCACTACCACCTGGGCTGGAATAACCTTTTGTGACCCAGCAGGTGGTACCCAGCAGGTGGTACCCAGCAGGTGGTACTCAGCAGGTGGTACCCAGCAGGTGGTACTCAGCAGGTGGTACTCAGCAGGTGGTACCCAGCAGGTGGTACTCAGGTTTGAGAGGAATTCTGTCAGTGTGGAGAGGTCTCTACTCTTCATGTGCTCAGATTTCAGTTAAAGAAATAAGGTTTACAGACAGAAAACTATTAGAAACCCACACAACACACACAGCTCTCTGCTCCTCTCTTTGCCAACACAACCTTCCTATAGTGAGGGCCAATAATTGACCTAGAATTCTGGACCAAAGAGAGTCACAAGGTTTTTCAACAGGAACATGACAGGAGTCTCATCACTAAAAATATGCCATTGTTATCTTTGCTTCATTGGCGACCTCTATCCAGCTCCCCCAGCTCTGTCAGCGCATTTGGATGCTCCTGCATGTGAGCAGACAGAGAGTCTTCAAGTAGAGGCTGGGCTTAGAGAGGAACAAATGGGTACAAAACCCAGCCTTGCTCCATCAAGGTCTGTAAACCTTGCTCTCGTGAAGTGGAATGTCCACTCTGGGCCTCTTATTAATTTACTAATCTTCCCAGTTCTCTTCTATTTCTTTTGTCTAACTAGCATGATCCATCCAGTACAAGGCCCCCACCCCCTTCAGTGCCACTTCCTCCACTGGGTCTTCTACAAGGAGCATGAGGCTGTAATTACAAGTTCAGTGAGTACAGTCCCCTATACTGCCTCCACTTTTTAAAAAGCAATTTTCTTTACTTACTGGGGAGTACACACATGTATAGTATGTGTGTGCGCATGTGTGTGTGTGTGTGTGCGCATGTGTGTGTGTGTGTGTGGACAGCTTGTAGGAATTAGATCTCTCTTCCACCATGTAGGTCCCTGGGATTGAATTCAGTCATCAGGCTTAGCAGCAGGTGCCTTTATTGCTGAGCCCTGCCTTGGTTTTTGATACTGACTTCAAGTTGTGAAGTTTCCCTGAACCATCAACAATTCACTGGAAATACATTAAACTACTCACTGACAATTGTTCCATGTATGTATGATTAAGCAAAGGTATAGATTAAAGTCAGTCAAAGGAAGAGACGCCTAAGGCAGAGATCCCATCCTGCTTCCTGTGGAGGTAGGACTTGTCAGTCCAGCTTCAATGTGTGGCAATGCATGGGAGCACTGTGAACCAGGAGCTTTGGTGTTCAGAGGTTTTTTGTTTTTTTTTTTTTTGGTTTTTCAAGACAGGGTTTCTCTGTGTAGCCCTGGCTGTCCTGGAACTCACTCTGTAGACCAGGCTGGCCTCGAACTCAGAAATCCGCCTGACTCTGCCTCCCAAGTGCTAGGATTAAAGGCACGCGCCACCACACTCAGTTTAAAAATTTATTTTATATATAAGAATACACTGGACTCCTGCTTCTCTCCCCTGCCTCTTCCCCCACCCCCTTCCCCCCACTCTCTCCACGTGGTCATGGCCAGCTCTACCTCTCCTTCTCCTCCTCCTTCTCCTCCCCCCCCCCCAGCATTTCTCTGCCTCTACTACCCTCTTAACTCCCCTCCCATGCCCTGAATAAACTCTATTCTATACTATAAAAAAAAAAAAAAAAAAGAATACACTGTAGCTGTCTTCAGACACACCAGAAAAGGGCATCAGATCCTATCACAGATGGTTGTGAGCCACCATGTGGTTGCTGGGAATTGAACTCAGGGCCTCTGGAAGAGCAGTCAGTGCTCTTAACTACTGAGCCATCTCTCCAGCTGTGTTCAGAGTTTTAGTAGTGACTGACTGACTGCCTATGGTTGATCTCAGCCTCCAATGTGGCTGCTACCATATTGCTGAAAATCTGCACTGAAGTCAGCTACAACACAGCTCATTTCCCAGAAGCCAAGGGCAAAGTCAAATTCTTTTTTTTTTTTTTTTTTTTCATTTTCGAAACAGGGTTTCTCTGTGTAGCCCTGGCTGTCCTGGAACTCACTTTGTAGACCAGGCTGGCCTCGAACTCATAAATCCGCCTGCCTCTGCCTCCCGAGTGCTGGGATTAAAGGCATGCGCCACCACGCCCGGCCCAAAGTCAAATTCTTTACTGTAGGCTATCCTTGTGTATAAGAACTTTCACTGTCCCCCTCGGTCAACTATGGCCTGTATTATGTCTGTCTAAAGTAAAACATACAAGAATAAAGCTACTTGTTATGTATTGGTATAATTCAAGTTGAAGGACAATTTATGTAAACAACCAGTAAGAACCTGTGCCTCCCATGTGCAAGGCACTTTCATTAAGGAGTGCTTAATGCATACCAATTGGTTGAGATATAACTTTTATTTGGCTAAACCAAAGGAAGTTATACTGGTCTTTTTGTGAGAACTTGGAAAGATAGCATTTAGCCGGGCATGGTGGCACATGCCTTTAATCCCAGCAGTTGGGAGGCAGAGGCAGAGGCAGGCGGATTTCTGAATTCAAGGCCAGCCTGGTCTACAGAGTGAGTTCCAGGATAGCCAGGGCTACACAGAGAAACCCTGTCTCGAAAAACCTAAAAAAAGAGAAGGAAAGATAGCATTTTTATAAAACAGACCTTGCTGAGCATGGTGGCACACACCTTTAATACAGCACTCACAAGGCAGCAACAGGCAGATCTCTGAGTCTGAGGCCAGCCTGGTCTACAGAGAGTCCCAGAACAGCCTGGGTTACACAGAGACACCCTGTCTCAAAACAAAACAAAACACAAAACAAAACAAAACCTATCTGACAAACTGGATATGTTGGCACGTGGGATATGTGGAGCTAGGAGGCAGAGGCAGGAGGATTTTCTGCAAGTTTGAGGCTAGCCTGGTTAACACTGAGTTCCAGGACAGACAGGGCTACACAGCAAAACTCTTTCCTAGAAAACAAAACCAAAGGCTGGAATGGTGGCTCCCGTCTTTAATTCTAGCACTTGGAAGGCTGTAGCAGGAGGATTTTCATGAATTTGAGGCCAGCCTAGCTACAATAGTGAGTTCCAGGATACCCTGGGCTATAGAGTAGGACCCTGTCTCAAGAATAAACTCTACTACTACCAAAAAGTGCATGGATTGGGCACAGATTGCAAGTCATCCCAACTTCCTCTCTCCAACTCAGTGTAAGAAAATATAAAAAAAAATTCAAGCAAGCAAGCAAGCACGCACACGCGTGCACACACACACACACACACACACACACACACACACACACACACACACCTCCTTTCAAACTAAATGAGTTGTCCTTTGCCAGTAGTGCACTTCTAATTAGTACAAAGCCTGGGTCTAGGCATAACCTTTGCCCAGTTTCTATCTTTTCTGGTAGAGTAGGAGTTCTGCTTTGGTAACAGTACTGGCAGAACAGGTGTGTTGGAGGCAGTCTTTGGACTCTAAAGAAACAGTTGGTGAATGACCTGTGTCCAGTTTTCTTTTTACAGTCTTTCTTCCTGATGGCTGGAGTTTACACATGCTGATTAGAATTACAGTTGCCATTTTGGTCCAGAGAATAATCAGGTATGAAAGACAGATATAACAGAGTGACAAAAAGGAACACAGACACTAAGGGCTCTGGAGAGTCAGCCCCACAGTCTTAGGTGGCACCATGGTGGCTTCTACCATAGTGGGGCTTCTGATATCTACAGCATGAAAGCAATTGCTAACTTAGACTTGGTTGTGATGGTGTGTGTGTCTGTGTTATTGTGTTAGGGGTACACACATATGAAGGAGCATGTAACCATGTGTATGCACAGTGACCAGAAAGGACACTGGGAGTCCTTCTCTACCAGTCATGATTCCTTAGAGACAGGGTTTCTCGCTAAACTGAGAGTTAGGCTGGCAGCCAGTAAATCCTGACTTTGCCCTCTACGTTGCTACGGTTACAGGCATGTGTGGCTATACTTGCCTTTTTTAAAAAACAAAACAAATCAAAACAAAAAATGGATACGGTGAGCTGGGAGTGGTGGCACACGCCTTTAATCCCAGCACTTGGGAGGCAGAGGCAGGCGGATTTCTGAGTTTGAGGCCAGCCTGGTTTACAGAGTGAGTTCCAGGACAGCCAGGGGTACACAGAGAAACCCTGTCTAAAAAAAAAAAAAAAAAAAAAAAACCAAAAAAGAAAAAAGAAAAACTCTGTCTCGAAAAACAAACAAACAAACAAATGTTTTTATGATGTTGTATGTATAAGTATTTGGTTTCATGCATGTCTGTGCACTTGTGCCTGGTCCCTGAGGAAGCCATAGAGAGCATGAAATCCTCTGGAACCAGGAATTACAGACGGTTGTGCCTTGCTGACAGGTCAGGGCTGTGCAGGTAGGGGTGTGACCATGCAAAGCCAGACAGAATGGCAATGTGCCTCACAACCCAAATAATCTTTAAAATGCTATTGAGGGGTGTGGCTGAAGAGGTGGTTTATCCATTAAGAGAACTGACTGCTCTTTCAGAGGACCTGGGTTCAATTCCCAGCACCTACATGGCAGCTCACAGCTGTCTGTAGCTGCAGTCCCAGGGAATCTGAGATCTTCACACAGACATACATGCAGACAAAACTCTAATACTATATATATATATATATATATATATATATATATATATATATATATACACACACACACACACACACACACACACACACATATATATGTATTAAGGGGGCTAGAAAGATGGCTCAGAAGTCAATAATGTGTTTTCTGCTTTTTTGGAGGATATAGGCTAAGTTCCCAGTACCCATGTTAGACAGCCCACAGTCACTTGTAACTCCAGATGCAGGGGATGTGAGGCCA
This sequence comes from Mus minutoides, assembly GCA_902729485.2. NCBI lineage: Eukaryota > Metazoa > Chordata > Mammalia > Rodentia > Muridae > Mus > Mus minutoides. Next base: position 141,349 of record LR749851.1, read on the forward strand.
TCTTCTGGCCTCTACAGATACCTGTACACACCCACAGGCACCTGTACACAGGTACTCTCATATACCTATATGCATATACATATATACATTTCAAAAAACTTTTTTTAAAAAGACTTATTTATTTATCTCTATGTAAGTACACTGTAGCTGTCTTTAGACATCCCGAACAGGTCATCAGATCTCGTTACAGATGGTTGTAAGCCACCGTGTGGTTGCTGGGGTTTGAACTCAGGACCTTTGGAAGAGTAGTCAGTGCTCTTACCTGCTAAGCTATCTCTGCAGCCTTCAAAAAATCTTTTAAATAAAGAGTTGTTATCTTGACATGACATATGCATTGACTTTCTTTTTTTTTTTTTAAGATTTATTTTATTTATTATATGTAAGTACACTGTAGCTGTCTTCAGACACTCCAGAAGAGGGCGCCAGATCTTGTTATGGATGGTTGTGAGCCACCATGTGGTTGCTGGGATTTGAACTTATCACCTACGGAAGAGCAGTCGGTGCTCTTACCCGCTGAGCCATCTTACCAGCCCCTGCATTTGGCTTTCTTTGTCTTGTCTTGTCTTTTCTCTTTCTTTCTTTCTTTCTTTCTTTCTTTCTTTCTTTCTTTCTTTCCTTCCTTCCTTCCTTCCTTCCTTCCTTCCTTCCTTTTTCTTTTTTTAGAGGCAGGGTCTCACTAAGTAGCCGTTGCTGGCTTTGAACTCTATATAGACAGAACTATAGCAATCAGCCTGCCTCTGCTTCCTGAGTACTGAGATTAAAGGCTAGGGCCACCACACCCAGCCTGACTTTGCATTCTTATACTCCCAGCAGTTATGATTATGAGCATAAAACTTGAATAAGATTGAGATCATCAGGAATTTAGGAGGCCCTACCCACCCCTGAGGATCTATAAAGGGTTAATGATTGATGGGAGAGAGAGAGATTTTCTCCAGTGGTATAAGCACTGGTGGGTGAGGTGCCTGTGTTCCTAGAAATAACCCATCCCCCAAGCTGCTGAAAACAACCCTAAGGAAACTCACTGGGTCAAACGCACAAACAAAAGGAGAAGAAAAAAAGAAAGACATGGATGAGAAGGGCCAGCAGGGAAGAGAGAAAGAAGCAGTAGGAGGGGAGGGGTCACAAGGGAGGGCTATGGGGGCTGATGACCATAAAGGGACATTGTATACATGTTTGAGAATGTCAAAATGAAACCCATTACTATGTAAATTAATATATGCCAGGAAAAATGTAAAAACCTTAAAGAGGGTTAGAAGCTAAATCGGACTAAGAAAACTGAGGCAGGAATTCAAGTTTGAGGCCAGCCTGGGTTAAAAAAAGAGAAAAAAGATCATTTAAGGAAGACAGGCACAATTACAAGGAAGGAATGCAAACTATCAAAATAGAATATATTTTTGGGATTCTCAGAAAGAATGCAAGAAATGCAAAATAAAACAAGATGCCTGTGGAGAAGGGCACAGGCAGAGTTCAAAGGCCACCGTAAGTCTGACCCTAGACTTCTACAAAGTTATGATAAGGACGTGGAGAAGCTTAAAGGCTGGGCAAGCAATAGAAATACCTAACCTACATTCACCTCCGCTACCAAAGGACTGGCAGTTCTGCAGCTTTACCACCAGGGGGCGAGTTCTCTAACCTGGTGAGCAGTGGCTGGAAAGTGAGGATCGATCGACGAGGAATGTTAGTGTGTACACCAGAAAGAGCCCCCAGACCCTCAGCCCTTGCTTGTCACATAAAAAGTAACTCACGTGAAAGAAGAATAGGCATATGAAAAGAAATTGAATTTTCACAACAAGACAATAAAGTGGGTGAGCCTCCAAATGACAAGCTCCCAATAGATTGAAGTCTTGAGATAACCAAGTCTCAGCTTCCCCGAAAGCAGAGCCTACACTGAAGCCACCTCACTGTAACCTGGAGACAAGGACTGTAGAGGGCACAGTGAGCCATAGAGGGAGGGAAGCAGGTTGGTTGTATTGATTTGATACAATTACAGACATGGCTTATTAGATCCCATGGGTGTCTAAAAAGCTGTACGGACCTCTACACATCAGGCAGACTTCTTACGTAGCCTGTTTTGCTCTCCAGACTTCAGGGTAAGCTCCCTTGGGTACCCCAGGACTGAGATGGCACAGAAGCCCTGAGCTAGAAAGCAGGTGGTAGAGTGAGCCTGAACCATGGGTTCAGACAGCAGTGGGTATCTGGAGATAAGGGTGCCCGGGACCCCAAAACATCACTGCAAGACTTAGAACAAATTCAGAGTTCACTTAGCTGACATGGACCCAGTACAGACTTCTGTACAATACCCAGGACAATAGATAGCCAAACATGGATATAGGTCACTGTTTATGCTTAGGGCTGAGTGGGGCTGAGGTTTGGGGTCTAGCAGGATGAAGGAATTTCCCAGCGAAAGGAGAGCCAAGAGGTCAGGGATTCCAAGCCAAGGAGGCAGTATGACGAGCTGGCGGCATGAGCAGCTAGCTGGCAGTGCTTGCTGAAGCGCACAGGCAGCTGGTGGAGCTGAGGGCGTCGCAGGCCTCGGAGGAGGAGAAGGAGGAGGAGGTTGAGGAGGAGGAGGTAAAAGAGGAGGAGGACAGTATTTCTGGCCACCATCCAGGGGAGCAGAGGAAGACTGTGGCCAGCCCTTGTGTTTGACAAGCCTTTGAGAACGGGAAGAGGGTGTACTTAGCAAACAGTGTTAGTGCTACAGGAAAATGCTCTCAGCTCCCGGATCCACCCGGGACTGCTGTGTTCAGTAAACAAGCTGGCCTCAGCCTGTGCCGCTTGCTTTTCTAATAGTGAAATATCCTCAAACTCTGACCTTCTCCACACATTCTCGTGACTCATCCTTCCTGGGACTTTTACAGTCCTTCAGCAGTGCAGTGCCATGCCAACGCTCTGGAGAATCTGCGCTGCAGGAGACTCCTCCAGTCAGTAGGTCTAAGAAGGGAGGCCCCTACGCTCCACTAGCAAGAGGAGGTTTGCTTTGTCTCCCCTCAGACACAGCCGCTGCAGAAACGACCGACCAGGGCGGATGCTGCTGCAGAGCTCCAGCAGGGTTAGGTAAGGACCTAGCTCCCTGGGAACCAAGTCCTACTTTTGCACACTGCACTCTGAACTCTCGTTCAGATGGAAGTGGCTCAGAGGCCCTTATTTGGTCTAGTGGCTTGTTTCGCACAGTGTGGGCAGGCTGCCCCTCCTCCACCCACTTCAGGCACATTTCTAAACTTAATTACTTCCTTTGTCATCTAAGCGGGTAAAGGTCAGTAGGGTTCAGTGTAACGGCTTTGGCAGGCCCAGGGCCTGGAAGCTTAGCTGGAGCCTGGCAGTTGGCCGGCTCGCCCCCACCAAGGGCTCATTTAGGGAGGCAGGGGCTGTCTCTCCATGCTGAGGCCATCCTGCAGCATGCCTGCTGGAGCACAGAAGGACCAGGGAAGGACAGGGGAAATGGATCTAAGCTAAAAAGTTGGACCCAACATTTGAAAGCAGGGTTTAGCAAACTTCTGTGGAGCCTAGAGCAGTGATTCTCAATTTGTGGGTCTCAACCTCTTTGGGGTTAAAGAAGAGATATTGTGCATATCAGATATTTATATTATGATTCTTTTTTTTTTTTTTTTTTTTTTTCCGAAACAGGGTTTCTCTGTGTAGCCCTGGCTGTCCTGGAACTCACTTTGTAGACCAGGCTGGCCTCGAACTCAGAAATCTGCCTGCCTCTGCCTCCCAAGTGCTGGGATGTTGTTGTTTTCTTGAGACAGGATTTCTCTATGAAGCTGTGGCTGTCCCAGAACTCTCTCTGTAGACCAGGGTGGCCTTGAACTCACTCACAGAAATCTGCCTGCCTCTGCCTCCTGAGCACTGTGATCAGGGTGTGTGCTACCACCACCTGGCTAATTTGCATTTTTTCTAATGGCTAGTTATACATGTTTCTTAGCATTGCATGATAAATAACGGCATCAAAACTACAGTTATGAAATAGCAATAAAACAATGCTCTGGTTGGGGTCCCCACAACATGAGGAACTGTACTAAAGGGTCTCAGCACCAGGAAGGTTGGGAACCACGGCGGCTCTAGAGTGAGACAAACGTGGAGGGGAAATAAAACAATGGAAAGAAGATGAGGAGAAGGAAGAACATGCCCTGAGAGTGTAACAAGGAGGTTACAAAACAGTCAGCACCTGACTAAATGTCCCAATAGACCCCTTTCTACACAGGGCTTCCGTCTCCCAAGCAGAATCATAAAATGGCCTTTTCTTTTAGCCTTTGATGCAAACTGAGCCAGGAAATCACAAGTATTGGCACTTGTAGGAAATATTTCCTTAATACTGTACGCAGGTCACCGGGCCTTGCTTGTCCTTGCAGGTATGCTGCAGCTTCTACAGGCTGACGCAGGACAGTTAATGACCACTTACCTTCTTACAAGACACTAATACAGAGGAAGAGAAGGCCTGCTGGATACGTGGGTTGTACCAATTAGTAGTTAGTTCAGCCTGGAACAGTGGGACCCTCTTTTTCTCTGCTCTCCATACCTGTAAGTACTGCTGCTGCTTGTAGACTGGAGACACTTGTTGTTTTATGAAAGATACCCAAATTCCTGTGGAGTCCTGTAGACCAGGCTGGCCTCGTACTTGGAGATCCACCTGTCTGTGCCTCCCAAGTGCTGGGATTAAAGGCATGTGCCACCACTTTTTCTTTGGCATTTTGAAAAAGGTACCCAGAGGTTGCTGAGGCGTTGTGAATCACAGTGCTGTACAGAAATCAGTAGTCTGTGCTTCTCCTTCTCAAAGACATCCTTCATATTGTTGCAACAAAGCTTGCACTACTCTTATAGGAAATTTTACTTCATAGTTTGCCAGTGTGTTGTTTAGTGTGGTGTTGAGAACAGGCTGTGATCTGCTCTACGCTATTCCACAGTATATAAAACAGTGTTTTTTCTGGCTGTGCCTTGTCCTAAGAGACTCTGATTTACAAGTAACTTTAGACTCAATTTTAAGGAAGGGGGATGAGAGCAGCCCCTGGGTGCACTAGCCAATCACTATCTGTTAGGTTGAACCCATATAGCACAGGCTGCTAAGTGACTTATCCCTGGGAGAAGAAAGGAGGCCACCTTGGCCTGAGAGGTGGCTCAGGGATTTAGAATATTGGCTGCTCTTTCAGAGGACCAGAGAGGTGTATTCCAAGTACTGACAAGATGGTTCAAAACCCTCTGTAACTCTAGTCCCAAGGGATCTGACACCCTCTTCTGCCCTCCACAGGTACTGCTTACAGGTGGTACACAGACATACATGCAGGCAAAACACCCATGCATATATTTAAAAAAAACAAAAAACAAAACAAACAACAAACAAACAAAAAACCCAAAGGATAAAAGGAAAGAATCCTCACTTGTGGAGTTTTGGTATTGAATACAAGATGGACATTTATTATTTTTTTTAAAAGGAGTGAATGAGTCAGTAGGGGCACATGGCTGTATTGAAATAATAACCAGGCCAAAGAACTTAATCAGACATACCAGACTAAGGAAAAGTTTAACTCCTTCACCTGGACCTTACATGGATACCTAACACAGCGATAGCATGGCCTCACAGTAACCTGTCATCTGATACCTGGTATGTATCAAGGACTGACAGTGAGTTCAAGGCCAGCCTGGTCTGCAGAGCCAATTCCAGATAGCCAGGGCTACACAGAGAAACCCTGTCTGGAAACAAGCAAGCAAGCAAGCAAGCAAGCAAGCACAAAAGAACACCACCTCTGAGCTCACAAGATCCAAAAGGCAGACTTGAAGCGTGATGTCCATCTCTGTCATCATTCTCTGTCTATCTCCTTTACTTGATTCTGCCCAGCTTCACAAGTAGGCACTCTAATAACTTATGGGTATGAGGGTACTGGGTATGTACTTCAGTGGTTAAGCATTTGTTCAGCATTAACAAGATTCTAGATTTGGCTAGGGGCTGGAATAGGGGCAAGGGAGAGGGTCTATAAGGATGGGTGATACAAAGAGGGTTTGCCCTAAGTTAATCAGACGCCCTTCAAAGCTGAAGGCTAGACTGAAGTGGAAACAGAGGCTGCCTTCCCTTCCCCAGACAGGAACAATCCATTGCATGTGAACTAGGTCAGTTTCCTAGGACTTACCAAGCACAACTAGGACAGAGACAAACCGATGACTAACCAGACCACAGTCTAAGACTGCTTTTTTTTTTTTTGCGGGGGTGGGGGGTGGGAGGGCGAGACAGGGTTTCTCTGTATACCCCTGGCTGTCCTGGAACTCACTTTGTAGACCAGGCTGGCCTCGAATTCAGGGATTACAGGCGTGTGCCACCAGGCCCGGCAAGACTGCTTTTTTATGCGCATACCAACCCCAACCCCAGCCCCAGCCCCAGAGCCCATGATACTGCCTCCAAAACTGGAGAGATGCTTCATTTCCTCCATCTGCCCGGTATGATCATAAAGAAAATCAAGTTTCTTTCTGTCATGACTTTTCTATTGTTAGTGACCAGACCTAATTTGTTGGGGTCCGCCTGAGTTGAAGAATACTTAGGAATATATAAAAACTGAAAAAAATTCTTCTGAGAAGGTTGTGCTTTCTTGTTTCAAATGGAGAAGGGCCGGGCGGTGGTGCCCAGCACTCGGGAGCCTGTTGACGCTTCTGGAGGATAAAGCAAACACAGTTTGGGGACAGGAGGCACAGCTCAGCAGGAGAGCGAATGCAGCCAGTAAGAACAATGCTCAGGGTTTATTACCAGCACCACAACAAAGACATAAAAACCTCCCCCTTCCTCTTACAGGAGGAAGCTCTGCTGGAATAGAAGGAAAAGACCCTTCAAGAGAAGGCTGGAATTCCAGGTGAACAGCCAGAGTGAAGGAGTGCTAAGCAGGGTGGGGGTGGGGGTGGGGACGGAGCTGCTTTGAGAACAGGAAATTCAGTTTGCCTGGGGTATAAGATACCTGTGCGGTCACAGACAAAAGGTGTACACTGAGGAATTATGAGGAAAACAAACTGGAGGAATAAACCGGGGAAGTGGAGAATTCTTAGGAACTATAATGGTCTAGCCCAAAGGTAGTAGTCAGGCAAATGGAAAACAGCAAAGAACCAACAGCTGTCGTTAAGGAAGTCTACTGGAGTCAGCAGCAAAATGGAACTTAGGAACAAGGAAGAAAAGGACACCAAGGACAAGTCTAGGGTGGAGGAGGGAGCTCAGGGCAGGTCATTTGTCCACTAAGGTGGAGACCTTGGTTCATTGCCCGAGCTCCTTTGCATTAGAAACGCTACATTTATCTAGTCACAGTGTGGCAAAACAGTCTGAAGAGCAACAGGCAATAGAGCTGGTTGTTCTTAGTTGACAAGACTGTAGGGGACAACACTTCTTTCTGGTTGAAGTTCTCCATAATTGAAATAGCAGGTTCAGGAGCAGGGAAAAGGCTAAGCACATCAAAGTGCTTGCTAGACAAGCTTAAGACCTGAGTTCAAGCCCCAGGACCTCCACTATAACAAACCAACTAGCCCAGATGTTGCAGTGAGCTCCATGACCCTAGCATCTCCTCAGCGAGATGGAAAGCAGAGACAGGAGAGGCTGCTGAGAGCTTACCGCAGGTGGAAGGCAAGAGCCCACTCCCAAAAGTTGTTCCTTACCCTGAATGCAACTCACTGCGCATGTGCACACACACAATAAATACACACAGAACAGTTTAGAAATAGAATATTAAAAATACTCTCATAAACCCCGGCCCTCCGTTTTATGCCTATAATTCCAGCTGTGCAGCGAGTAGGGCAGAAGGGCCAAAACCTCCAGGCTGGCTTAGGCTGGACAGCAAGATCTCCACTCTACGTGTTTCCTTTTCTTTCTGAGACAGGGTCTCCTGTGTCTCCTGATGACTTTGAACCTGCTAACTAAGGCTGACAATGAGCTTCTGATTCTTTCTCCCAAGTGCTGGGAGTGCAGGGATGTGTCACCACTCCCTTGAGACTGAAGCCAGGTCTTGGGGCATGCTAAACAAACATTCTACCAATTGAGCTAACATCTATAGCCAGCACAGTTCCAGGACAGCCAGGGCTATACAGAGAAACCCTGTCTCGGGAAAAACAAAACAAAACAAAAGAAAAAATCCAAAACCCAAAAACCAAAAGCAGAGCCGGGCGTGGTGGCGCACACCTTTAATCCCAGCACTCGGGAGGCAGAGGCAGACGGATTTCTGAGTTCGAGGCCAGCCTGGTCTACAAAGTGAGTTCCAGGACAGCCAGAGCTATACAGAGAAACCCTGTCTCAAAAAACAAAACAAAACAAAACAAAACAAAAAAACCAAAAGCAATGAAAGTTGAGAGGTAAATGAAAATGTCTACTAAGGCATATTCCAAGTAGCAGGAATTCTGTGGTAAAGGTCAGCAATGAAGCTGTAAGTAACAGATGTGTCAGGTGTAGTCTTGGCAGCCAGTTCTAGATAATAGGTCACCAGTAACTTTCCTCCCTGAATTCTGGGAATTTGTTTAATAGGCAAACAACAGAGTAAGCAGTAATTTGATATGCACAATCTGTTTCAAGCTAAGTAGATAAAAGACAGGTTGAGCCAGCAAGATAGCTTAGAAGGGATATAGCCACTTGCTGCTGACCCTGACCATGGTGGAGAGAACTGACTCCTGCAAGCTGGCCTTCAATCTTCACACATGTGCTATAGTACCGCATGGGTGTAAGCGCACGAGCATGCGTGCGCACACACACACACACACACACACACACACACACATACACACAGGAGGATAGAGATGGAAAAGACAGGTGGCTGGAATGGGCTACCCGCCTGTGAAGTACTAAGGACCCTAAGTGCCAGTTAAAATTCAAATTTCAGGCTTGGCCGGGTGGCCGGTGGGTGGGCCTTTCTTCCACCACTCAGGCAAGTGAACCTCTCTGAGTTCCAGGCCAGAGAGAATGAAAGGCTACAAAATGAGACCTTGTGTTGGAAAAACAAACCCCTAAGGCTAAAGTTCAAAGCATGGATGGTGGCTCATGCTTGCAGTCTCAGGACTGAGAAGGCTAGACAGGGGGCTGCCACAGATTTGAGCTACTTAAGGTTACAAGTGAGTCAGTTCTAAATAATGGCTTGGGACAGTGTAAGATCTTGTTTACAAGCAAAACAAAACAAAAATGTGAATTTCAGTTAGATCATCAATAACTTTTTAGGATAATTATATCCCATGAAAAATTAGAGTAATCTTTACCATTAAAAATAGATTTGGGGGCTGGTGAGATGGCTCAGCGGGTAAGAGCACCCCACTGCTCTTCCAAAGGTGATAAGTTCAAATCCCAGCATCCACATGGTGGCTCACAACCATCCATAACGAGATCTGGCGCCCTCTTCTGGAGTGTCTGAGGACAGCTACAGTGTATTTACATATAATAAATAAAATAAATCTTTAAAAAAAAAATAGATTTGTAGCCGGGTTTGGTGGCACCTTTAATCCCAGCACTCAGGAGGCAGAGGCAGGCGGATTTCTGAGTTCGAGGTCAGCCTGGTCTACAAAGTGAGTTCCAGGACAGCCAGGGCTACACAGAGAAACCCTGTCTCGAAAACCAAAAAGATTTAAGCTAAAATGCAAATGTAATTGGGCTTTTTGTATTTTATTCATGAAGCACATACCTTTTTGCAGGTTAATTGTTCTGTCTGGTAAGTAATAAAGAGGTTGTAAAAAAAAAAAAGACCTTAGCGACAATCTAAGAGACAATTTACTTTATGAACAGAGGACTGTAGATTGGAGTGTGGGTGTGTCTGCTTGACTCACAGGGCCAAGGGAGGCCAGATCTAAAGTCCTGTTGAGATAAGTTCCAGGTCTGTTAGTTTGTTTGCTTGAGATAGTATCTTACTCTATATAGTCCAAGTAGGCCATGAACTTCCAGCAATAGTCCTGCCTCAGCCTCTCAAGTGTTGGAATTACAGGCATATGCTTCTGTGCTTGGCCCAAGTCTATTTTAAAAATTACTTTATTTGGGGATGGAGAGAGGTCTTAGCCCTTATAAACACTTGTTTCTCTTCTAGAAGACCCAGATTCAATTGTGAGAACAATGTCAAAAAAAAGGTTAAGATTTGCTCCTCTATCTTCTTTTTTTTTGAGACAGGGTTTCTCTGTGTAGCCCTGGCTGTCCTGGAACTCACTTTGTAGACCAGGCTGGCCTCGAACTCAGAAATCTGCCTGCCTCTGCCTCCTGAGTGCTGGGATTAAAGGCGTGCGCCACCATGCCTGACTATCTTATTTAAAGAGCTTTTTTCTTTTTTTTTTTCCTTTTTTGGTTTTTCAAGACAGGCTTTCTCTTTATAGCCCTGGCTGTCCTGGAGCTCACTTTGTAGACCAGGCTGGCCTCGAACTCAGAAATCCGCCTGCCTCTGCCTCCCGAGTGCTAGAATTAAAGGCATGCGCCACCACGCCCGGCTAAGAGCTTTTTTCTTGTATCCTCCTCCATCCTGCAGAAGAGTCTCCTGAGATCATAGGTAAAACTATCATCTTATTTCATTTTATATTCGAGAAAAGAGAAACCTAGAGAGGAGAAATTATTTGTCAAATAAGACATAGCTGGTCCACAGTGGTGCCACAGCAAGATCTCATATTTCCTATGTCCTGGAGCACAGCACTTTCTGGGACACTGTATTTTCTGCACATTCTTTACTTCTGTCCTTCCCATCTGCTAGTAGGCACCTCTCTATAATGAAAGAAATGGCTGCTTTAGCTTAGTTGGTAGAGGGCTTGCCTAGAATTAAGTCCTGACTTCCAACCTCAGTCCCATAACTGGGCATGGTGCCACACACCTGTAATCCCAGCACTTAGGTGGTAGGAGCAGGAAGATCACAAGTTCAAGGTCATCTTCAGCTAATATACTGGAAACCAGCCTGGACTCTCAGAGAACCTGTCTTAAATACTTCTCACCTCACTACTGTGATACTTCACTCTTTTCCCTTAAGCTCCCTTGAGGACAACAATGAAGTAAAAATTAAGAAGCAATAACTTTGATGAGAAACTTAGCCATGGGAAGTGGCACGCCTGCCAAGGCCTGCAGTCACCTGGTGAGTGGCATATCTTGGACAGTCAACTGGTCACAGAGCTTCACCAGCCCCAGAGGCACCTGGAGGTCTCTGATTGTGAAGCTATGAGACCTGGAGAGAGTGAATGTCCAAGAGTAACACATTTTGAAGGGGATCAGGTCAACAAGTATTTCTGTGCTTGTATCAACCTTCTTTGCCTCTAGGTGAGTACCAGGAGGAAAACATGAGAATAAACTAAAAATATAGATGTCTCCACACAAAGAGAGTATTTGCTGAATTAGGGCTGAAGAAGTAACATTATGTAGAAGCTTCAGATGGCCTCAACTTGATAATCCATACCCTTTTCTGCTCTTTGAAACCAGTCTTCAGCCAGGCGGTGGTGGCACACGCCTTTAATCCCAGCACTTGGGAGGCAGAGGCAGGTGGATTTCTGAGTTCGAGGCCAGCCTGGTCTACAGGGTGAGCTCCAGGACTGTGTGTCTGATGTCAGCTGCAGTGTACTTATGTATAACAATAAATACATCTTTGGGCTGGAGTGAGCAGGGACTAAGTGAATGGGGCTAAGCAGAGTGAGCAGAGGTCCTAAAAATTTCAATTCCCAACAACCACACGAAGGCTGACAACCATCTGCACAGTTACTCACTCACTCACTCACTCACTCACATACAGAAAATAAATAGATCAATCTTTTTTTGTTTTTTGTTTTTCTTGGTTTTTCGAGACAGGGTTTCTCTGTATAGCCCTGGCTGTCCTGGAACTCACTTTGTAGACCAGGCTGGCCTCGAACTCAGAAATCTGCCTGCCTCTGCCTCCCGAGTGCTGGGATTAAAGGCGTGTGCCACCACGCCCGGCTAGATCAATCTTTAAAAACAAAATAAAACAAAAACCCCCTAGATCTATATTTTGAGTATTCCTGAGTCAACAGTCCCATCTTTATCAAAGAAGTCATATGTACTTGGTCATAGTTACAATGCAAATATGTTTTGAGCTTTGTTGTACACTGAGTTAACTGTCATCAGAAAGCTTTTTTTCCCCCCCCAAAAATTGTGCTGTGCTTAAATATGGCTAAAATTAACCACCCAGTGTCAGACTTCAAAAGTTTGGCCCAGCACCTGCTAAGTCAGGCTGAACCAAGCTTCCTTCCTACCTCACCTAGATTGTTTTTCTTCCAGCCCTGAAGCTTGCAGGAACCCACACCAAGCCAGCTCCCATCTCAGCCCTCATTTTGCTTCTGAATTTTGGATTAAAAAAAAAAAAACCTAAATAATCTATCACACTTAAAAATTTAGTTTTGGGCCAGGCATACGCCTTTAATCCCAGCACTGGGGAGGCAGAGGCAGGCAGAACAACAATATAAACTAACCAGTACCCCCAGAATTCGTGTCTCTAGCTGCATATGTAGCAGAAGATGGCCTAGTCAGCCCTCATTGGGAAGAGAGGCCCCTTGGTCTTGCAAACTTTATATGCCCTAATACAGGGGAACACCAGGGCCAAGAAGTGGGAGTGGGTGGATAGGGGAGCAGGGTGGGGAAAGTATAGGGGACTTTCGGGATAGCATTTGAAGTGTAAATGAAGAAAATACCTAATAAACAATTGGAAAAAGAAAAAAAAAAAGAATATTTGCTGCTCTGTCAGGGAAACCAATACTGACTCCCATCACCCATGTTAGATGACTCACGAACCCTATAACTCCAACCCTTCTAGTCTCTGTGATCGTCTGCATAGACATGACAGACATACACAGATACACATAAACAATTAAATAAAAGTAAAAATTAGCCGGGAGTGGTGGTGCACGATTTTAGTCCCAGCACTTGGGAGGCAGAGACAGGCGTATTTCTGAGTTCGAGTCCAGCCTGGTCTACAAAGTGAGTTCCAGGGCAGCCAGAGCTATACAGAAAAACCCTGTCTCAAAAAACCAAAAATAAAAAAAATTAGTTTTATTGTATCTAAGTACACCAGGTGTGTGTCTAACGCCCTCCTTAGCTAGACAAGACCATAGGATCCCTGGGACCTGGAGTTACAAAGGGCTGTAAGCTGCTGTGTGTGCTGGCAACCTTAATCCAGGTCCTCTGCAAGAGCAGCCAGTACACAACTGCTGAGCCATTTCTATCCTCTTTTCTTTTGAGTTAGACTTTTCAAGGAACTCACTATTTACTTATTATTTACTGTCCTGGTTACTTTTTTGTTAGTGTGACATAAGCTAGATCTTTTGGGGAGAGATACTCTTTTTTTTTTTTTTTTTGGTTTTTTGAGACAGGGTTTCTCTGTATAGCCCTGGCTGTCCTGGAACTCACTTTGTAGACCAGGCTGGCCTCGAACTCAGAAATCCGCCTGCCTCTGCCTCCCGAGTGCTGGGATTAAAGGCATGCGCCACCACGCCCGGCGGGAGAGAGACTCTTAATTGAGAAAATGCCTCTATAAGCTGACCTATAGGAAAGCCTGTTGGGCATTTTATTGATTATTGACTTATGTGAGAGGGCCCAGCCCATTTTAGGTCCTACTGGCATGGGGCAAGCGGTCCTACCTTGTATAAGGAAGCAATGCTGATCTGGGTTGGGGTGGTGCATGCTTTCAATCCCAGAACACTGAGCCTGGCTTGGACTTTTGAAATCTTAAAGCCCATCTTCTGTGATACACTTCCTCCATCAAGGTCACAGCATCTAATCCTAATCTTTTCAAATAGTGCCACTGGCTGGTGACTAACATTTAAATTTGTTAGCCTGTGGGAGTCGTTCTCATTCAAACCACCACAGAGATTCATTAACGGCCTACTGAGAGACATTTGGCAACTATTTGCTATTTTACACATTGCTTTGATGAATGTCATAATATACAATAATACCACTTCAAATCTTACTTTTATAATATTTGAAAACTTTCTCTGAATTTCCAATCTGTAGCATCTTTCCAGGTTTGGTAACATACACCTGCAAGGGTAAGAGGACACTGAAAAGACTGGTCTTATAGTAAGTTCTATGTCAGCTAGGCCTACAGAGAGAGATTGTCTCAGAAAAAAATTAACCAGCCGGGCGTGGTGGCGCACACCTTTAATCCCAGCACTCGGGAGGCAGAGGCAGGCAGATTTCTGAGTTCGAGGCCAGCCTGGTCTACAAAGTGAGTTCCAGGACAGCCAGGGCTATACAGAGAAACACTGTCTCGAAAAACCAAAATAAATAAATAAATAAATAAATAAATAAATAAATAAATAAACCAAGTGCTAGCCAGATGGATCAATGGGCAAAAGCGTTTGTTGCCATGCCTGATGACCTGAGTTCAACCCGCAAGACCCATACATATAGCCAAAGGAGAGAACCAACTCCCAAAAGTTGTCCTCTGACATCCACATGTGTCTTGGCATGTGTCTTCTCACTTAAAAACTGCATGTAATTTAAAATTAAGTACAATTCTGGTTTTCTTTTTCTTTTTCTTTTCTTTGTTTCTTTCTTTGTTTCTTTCTTTCTTTCTTTTTTTTTTTTTTTTTTTTTTTTTTTTTTTTTTTTTTTTTTTTTTTTTTTTTTTTTTTTTTTTTTTTTT